>JAJJMC010003557.1:2066105-2103147 GCA_023531435.1 Papaver californicum
CCAAGCGAAGGAAAAAGAGTACAACACGCATAAATTTCCATCACACAATACTGATGTTCTCCCCCTGATGATGTGCACCTAAAGAAGTATAGATCTTCAAGTAAAATCATTGACCGTCTTTGTTCAAAACAAGATATAAGTTTGTCTTCAATAATGTCTTCGAATATCTCTTTAAGCAAATTTCTTCAAGTTCGTTGCCTCATTAAAACCTTGTCGGGAAAACCCAGAAGGAAAAAACCTTGACTAAGGAAAAAGAGTACAACTGTAGATAGATTAAGAAAAGGAGTTGGACATATATATTTCCTCGTTAAAACCTTGAGAAGGAAAACCCAGTTGGACAAAAACCTTGACTAAGGAAAAAGAGTACAACTCGTAAAGTCCAATATATCCTCCAGCAGAAAGAAGATATCTCAGTTGATTTACCACAAGTAGCTAATCAACAACCATCTTCAGCTTAAATTTTTTTTGTTGGTAATGGAGACCTTTATGTTGCCATAACTTAATTTCAAATCTCAAGTTGAATTGTCTTTCTCAAATTCCCAATGGTTGATTTGTAGGATCTGATATATCTTTTATTCTTCGTAAATTCCTTTCAAACAATAATAGATGATCATCGTTGTTGCTGCAAAAAGGATGTTGTATAGTCTAACAATTTGGCGAATGGAAACTTATTATCTGTAGTTCATTACTTACGAGACTTTGGATAAACCGTCAAAGCAAAGATCAAATGTTAGAGGTACTACAAAAATCAATATACACAATGCCTCTATATTAGTGCTAATTAAGTTTGGCAAACAAATTCACTACCGAACAATTTCAAGTATAACATATAAAGTTATACATATAATCAAGCACAAAAAAAACTTGTAATTAGTACGTAATACGAACCAGAGAGAGTGTTACATACCCGTTACCGAGATGAAAGTAGATTGCTATTACACAAGTTTTATTAGGAGGTTACGTACTTATCCATGTAAACATGTTCAAAACTTTCTAAAGTTGACAAAATCATGGACCATTATAATGCTTAATAAGTTTGATACATGATTCCAAGATCTTTTATCTTGAATTCTTTCAATAAGGAAGTATAACCTGTGATAATCTTTTAGAAGTTTACACGAACGTTATCTTCGATAACAAACAATTATGTCAGACTATGACATGTAAAACTGGCAAATAATAGTTTCCCTTAAAATTCATCTATCAACGGGGTACACAATACTTACCAAAGTATTGGGTATTTTCAAATCATTTAAGAGTAGATGATGTAATTTCACAGATCTCAAGTGTCTGTAGAAACTAGATGCCACGAGTGGCGCTGTGCAATTAGCGTCCTTGTTCCTCTCGTCTCACTTTCATGCAAACTAATTAAACATCAAACTTGTAACCTTCCGGGTTCACAATTTTTATTTATGTCCAAAAATGTTTATTAGTGAGAGGACAACCAAATATGGATGCCTTTCACCCATATTAGTCAACCATACATATTGTCGATACTTCAGGGCAGTTTCTCTGCGAAAAAGGATTTTGTCTATAATACATGTATGGTTGTCGCTACTCTGAATACATGTTCGACAATAACTACGATTATGTACGCGTATAAAAATCATTCTTTAATATCGACACCACTTTTCCACTTAGGAATGAATTCCCCTTTAGGAGATAAATATGGCTCGGTAATTAAAGATGGTAGTTAAATAGTCTCATTGAGAACATTATCAATAGCCTCCCCAGGAGCACTATTTTGATCCAGCGTGATTTGCTTCCTCTATCAAGGAATATATATTATTTTATTATTTTTTCATCAACAATTCAGATGAGTTGTAGACGACTCAATTATTGTTAACTCATGGCATGCCCTGCAGGGACATAAACTAATGCCAAAATACGTGCAACAACAAATGAGTTTTAATTATTCTTCTTGTAAGAATAAAATGCTTCAAGCATATCATAATGAATGAATAACTTCTCCACCTTATACCGAATTGGTGCAAGAATTATGATGAGACCAATTCATGACGTTCTTATAACGACTGCTTTCCTCCCTCTAACGGCGGGAAGTCTCATCACATCTAGTATTATTCATGCAAAATATATTATGGGTGAGTGACCTTGGATCCAAGTAGGTCATCCGAAAAACTTTTTTTTTTCTTCGGATTGTTCATCATAATATTACAATTAATAATTTTAAATCACCCATGCTCATATATGTAATTAAAATTTGACAGCGTATACTTTATCAGCGTGCACCCTGATTAGCATTTATTATAAACGATAGTCATATGCTCTTGTATGGGTACGTCTACCAAAATTTGAGAGGGAAATTCCGCTTGATTGGTATTAATCAATCAATATGTTGGAAACGTTTAATGCTGTAAAAATTGTGCTCTTGTAGCAAAGAATATGACATATATTTTGAGTTTTGATAATAAAACCATTAACAAAAGTATAGATTGACGAGAGAAAAATAATAAAACCATTAACAAAAGTATTTAGTAACTATGGGCTACTTCGGGAACCATAATTTTATGGATACCTGAAATCCAAAAAATTTCATAGACCACTTCTGGAGTCTATATTTATGGATTACTGCGGGAACCCACAATAATTTGGATTGCTACAAAAATTTATAATTTGCATGTTAGACTACTTCTGGAGTTAATAACATCCCATGGATTGCTTCTGGAATCTTTTTTTTTTTCAAGACCAATAATTAAAATAAACAAAAATCAAAATAAATAAAGAACATACACAGATACAGTACCAACATAATTTAAATATCAATTTCGTCATCTTCGGGTTTGACGAAATATTCATTGCCAGTGTACACGTGGACACATTATTTGTAAAATAAAATTGTCTTAACATCAGGGTCATGTTACTTTAGGAACCGCGGATAGAGACATGATGTCACTTTGTTACGGGTCACTTCAGGGACCGACCGATTAACCGAGTGAACTTCTTTTGTCCACTCTGTGTCACACTGAGTTCCAACTTCAGGTGGAACAGTCTTTTTTTTTTTTTTTTTTTTTTTTTTTTTTTTAATCCAGGAGATTATTATTGAGGAAGAAAAGTTAAAGTTGTGCTATCCTTCAAGGATACAACCTTTCCTCTTTGTAATGATGCGATCCGCAATTATTGGTACCATAAAACGATATAAAATAAAATAAAATAAATAGATAATAATCCATCGACAAAATAAAAACTCATATATATATATGATATAATTTACAAATGTGCAATTTTAACTAATACATGGTATACATATGTATACGCATGAATCGATTATTTGTCTAAACAAATAGGAGCTGTGAATATATTACTATATTCAACTAAATCTTCATCTTATGAAAACCAAAAGTTTGTCAACTCATGAATATAAAGTAAAAGATTTTGATTTTAGTTTTTCTTAAAAACAAGAAAAAAGATATATAGTATTTTACCTTATTGTGTAAGATTCATCACAATAGAAATTTGATCATCATCGTGGTCAATTGACGACCCTTGAAAAAAAAAGGCAATTTCGATCTTATTAGATTATTTGAAAAAAAAAATTAGCTCATTAACAGAGCGTGCTGATAACGTGTTATAAACTAAATCAAAAGATGAACTATTGCACGAAAGAAATATATAGAGAAGAAGAGAGAATTTCTCATTACTAGATATTGGTATACATTACAAAGGAATGAGTCTCAATTTATAGGCTAATACAAGAGAGGATGATAAAGATAGCATTAACATTAGGAAGTAATGGAATGCATTCTCATAACTAAGGTATTAAACCTAAGTTATTACACTAAATGTGGGGGTTACCTAGAAGTGAAAGATGTGAAAAGGTGGAAGGGGAAATGATAAGGTGGTGGTGTAGGAGGGGTGTAAGAGGGGTGTAAGAGTGGTGGAATCCACCAAAGAATTAATTTATAACAATTAAATATATATAAACAGATTTTTATAGTATTAAAGATTTCATAAAATATAATTAAATAATTTTATTTAAATTTAATAGTCTACCATGGCGGAAAAGCATCTCCGTCCACGTGGCGGGACAAACCAATCCATTTAGTATGGTGCATAGGATCTGACCTTGAGTTAACGGGCCACAGCAGCCATAAAAAGTAAAAAAAAGAGAAACAAACAAGGGGAAATCAGAAGGTAAAATGTGAGACAGAAAACTGTAAAAAATTCCCATGCTAAGAAAACTGTTAAACAAACTCCCAATTACACGAAGCAGAAAACTACTACTACTTCTATTCGATCCAGATTTGCATTAAAATAAGGAGGAGCAACAACAAAAAAGAGGAATTTCTTACATACGAAATTTTGCTGAAACAAAAACCCTAGATTTCTGCTCAGATCTTACAAAGGTGACGTCAAATTTCTCTTATTTTTCCTCTTCTGTTGTATTTGGTTTGAAAACAGAAGAAAATATTTTTTTAGTTTTACTTGATCTGAGAGTCTGATATGGTATCCGCCCTAAGTAATAGATCACGATTTTTTCAATTTGGTGCAAGTGTTATTGGCATTCCTATTTAGAAAATAAGATTTATTGTTGTTTCTCTGGTTTACGATTCAAATTTTAGTAATATTGAAATTCTAAGTTTGATTTTGTGAACTTGTCTAACTTTACTTGACAGAGATTTAATTTGTTTGATACTTTAAGATTTAGCGAACTGTGTTTAAGTTAACGAATTACTTGCATTGGTTTAAGGCTGATTTGGAATTCAATTCTAATTTTGTTGTTCGGAAGTGCAGGTCCGGTTAATTTTATTTTTAAGTGAGAGTGTGTCAATAGGAGTGTATTAGATTGATTTAAGGCTGGTTTGAAGGGCTTTTTCTTGGTTTATTGGAACTACAAAATTTGGAATTCAGCGTATATTGGAGGGGTTTGAATCTGCTGAATATACTTTTGTTTTGGAGGTCTTTGTATAGTTTGCCGGCGTACTTGTTGGAATTTGAAGCCGTGGAAAGATTTGCAGGGGTTTTGAATGAGAAGATATTTTGAGGGAGGGAGATGAAAGAGAAACCTGTATTTTTGGGGGGACAATGACTGGAGGGTCATTGGGTCTACGTACAGCGAGCTATGGATCATTGCAGCAACAGCTGCAGAATGATGCCTTCTTGCCAATTCATGCAACACCGCTTATTGTGCGCAAGAACTCGAAGACGCTCCTGTCTAGTTATAGAGAGAAGGAAAGGTTTCTATCTCGGATCTGCAAGTTTGCCAGTCGTAGGAGAGTTGGAATGCTGTTAGTTGTTGTTGTATCTGTTCTGGTTTTGATGTCTGTTTTATCTACAATGTGCAAAGGTTTGCTTGCCTCTTTATAACTTCTTGTTGTTATTTGGTTGTTTCGTAGTCCTTTTGAATGATAATCTGAACAGTGTTTATCATGCAGCAAGTCCAAAGAATAATCTTATCAATTAGCCAAACTTCCGATAGAAGTTGGAATGTGTAATGCTTTTATTTTCTAACTCACCAATGGTAGTACTTTAGGACCACCATTTAAAATTATAAGTGGATTATCTCATATTTCTTGCATTGAGTTGCTTAAGAGGGAAAAGCTGTTTACTTTACCATCTTTGTTTCTTTTTAGATGGTGGCATGAGCTAAGATTAATATCACTTGTTTACAGATGACGATGCAACTACTGATTCTGAGTCTCAGCATATGTCTTCCATACCTATACAAAACATTATTCCAGAGCGTATCCTGATTAATGGAGAACCGAGTAATAATAAGATTGATAAATATCGAGATAAGGAGAATAGTTCTGTTTCACCTAATAATATTTCAATTAGTGGGGAAAATAAACTTCCTCTTCCAGTACTAAGGACAAAATTTCCGTTAGAGCATCCATGTGATAAATCTGTACTCCCATCTCCTCCTCCGAGAGACAGAAAACGGACCGGTCCACGGTGTAAGTTTAACTGTTTAAGATTCAAAATGTACAGTAAGATATTTTGGTCAATATTATTCCACCATGAGCACATTCTGCTGGTAAATATATGCATTAACTTATGCGTGCATGTGTACACATACTAAGCCATACTATGGAACTAAATTTTGTTGCCTGCTTTTTCAGCATGTCCAGTGTGTTACCTCCCTGTTGATCAGGCAATAGCTCGTATGCCAGTCTCTCCCTCAGAATCTCCTGTACTGAGGAATTTAACTTATGTGTACGAGGAAAGTCCGGTTAGAACTGAGCCATTTGGAGGGTCTGATTTTGGTGGGTATCCATCTCTAGTGCAAAGGAATGATTCATTTGATATAAAAGAGTCGATGAACGTGCACTGTGGGTATAGTTCCTCTTCCCTCTTTAAATCTTTTTTTTTTAAGCACTGGTAATAGTTTGACCAATTATGATGATGTTATTACTCTCATGGTGCTGTTCTTTTCTGCCAACTTATATCTATTAGGTTTGTTAATGGAAGTAAACCGGGTCGTCAAACTGGATTTGACCTTCAGGATGCTGATCTTATTGAGATGGGGCAGTGCTATGGGGTCGTTGTTGCATCTGCCATATTCGGTATCTAGCTTTGGAACCGTCTTAGCGGTTTTGCTTTCTTTGTTTAAAGTGTCTCAATTATTTATTTTATTTTATGGTTTCTGTTTTAACTATTACTTGTGTACTCTTGAGCAGGAAACTATGATATAATACAGCAGCCAAAAAATATTAGTGAAGCTGCAAAGAAAAATGTTTGCTTCTTTATGTTTGTGGATGAAGAGACAGAAGCAAGTATAAGAAAAACTACTACCCTTGGTGATGGGATGAAGGTTGGGTTATGGAGGCTTATTCTTGTCCGTAACCTGCCTTATGCTGATGCCAGGCGTAATGGAAAGGCAAGTACACCTTTTTTGAGCTATTATGGTTTGTGATACCCTATACATATGTGGGTTGGTATTAGTTTTTGCATGTTGTTTCACTTCCTCCCAGTTACATAAATAATTGTCATGTTACCATTGTTGGCATGGTAAAATTATTGAAATTTCTTAACAAATAGGATGTGATCAGTTTCCTATTATTCATAGATTTCCAACTAAAAGTGCGAGCAATTGAGTTCAGTATTGGATTTTAAATTTTTTTGATACGTAAAACATATTGCTAAGATGTTACTATGCATAAGATTATTAATGTGGTGAAAGCATTTGAGTGAGATGATATGCCATTCAGTGGGAATATACTCCACGTGTGGAGTATCCATCTGAATCAGGTAGAGATGATACAATCAAGTACTGTTGCTGGAATTGTTTGACCCTTCCTCCCTGATACAGAAGCTAACTGTATATGCCCTATGGTATATTTGGGACAATAGTATGTGCTTAATATTAATCAAGCCAATTTAAGTAGGATTGCATGACCCACTTGGGAAAACCCATGAAAACACACTTGAGAAATAAGTAGAATATTTCTTTGGTTGGGGATAAATTTTAGTGTACTTTTTTTTGTTTCTCATATATCTCTCTCTCTCTCTCTTTTTTTTTTCTTTGTATGTAGGATTTTCTTGCACAAATGATTTCGTAGACCATATAATCTTTCATTGCTATTATATTATTTACGAGAGATGAACGAAAGTATAACCGAAGGAATTAGGTCTTTTGCATGTTTGCCATCCCCTTTTGGTTTGGACTTTCATTCATTATTGAAGTCATGGGGAATTCTTGTGTGATGACTGCGTAGACCATATAATAATAAAAATTATTGTTTTGTAGTTATGATTATCTTTAAACTGATTTCTTTTTAATTATAATCATTATTACTAGTACTATTGATATTGTTGTGGTGGTTAGTGGGGCCTGCATGAAAAAAAAAAGACCTGTTTTTCTGGTGAGAATGTTGTCCTCATTATGTAGATCATCCCTCAAAGAAATAATCCATTAAAAAATTTGTTACCGTATCATCTGATGAGTGCAACGGTAAAGTGAGTAATTCATGTACCACTGATTTTCCAGTTCATGGATGATAGGGTTGCATGGTATATGGTGATTTTTGGTGAAGATGTTCAACAAAATGAGAAGATCATCCTCGCTAAGAAGTAGCCTCAAGTTCATTCTCATGTGGGCCCAGAAGCCCAACAAGCCGAATTTTTAATTCTATGTCATGTTAAACATGTCAATGGCACCCTCCTCTGATATCAATGTTATAATTTTAAAAATTGAGCTAGATTATAACTGTCACAGGTTCCAAAGCTTTTGCTGCACAGGATTTTTCCCAATTCCAGGTTTTCCTTATGGGTGGATGGAAAGCTTGAACTTGTTGTAGATCCTTATCAGATTCTTGAGAGGTGATTTTTATTTTCCGTCTTCCTCAGATTTTATCGATTCATTCATTCAATAAAGTGAAGTATGGTTAGCTTGGACATGTGATAAATTTGTATCTGCGAAGACACTTTTTAAATAGGATCTGTGTAGTTTATTTATTGGGCAAGTTACCATGTCTGTTGTCACTATTATGAACTCTGATTTGGCTATTAATTAAATTCATGGTCTGATTGTCCATATTTGGACTCCAACAGACTCCAACTATATAGTTTCTCTATTGCTGGTCTGCTCAACAGTTGAACTTTTGTGAACATTAAAATTTCTCAGACTGGAACATTAGTGTCTTTATAGTCAAAACAGTGATTACCTTAGTTTATTTCGAAGATTAACTCATGTTCTGCTGTGACTTGATTGCTAGCTTTGTTAATACTGTTTATCTCAGTTTATTCCCAGACACGCTACTATGATCTAGTGGACTAGTTATTATATGTTTGGATTACCACCTGTTCTATTTCTTCCATTTTCATTTGGTACGAGTTGCAAACATCATTACACCCTTTAATGTCACCAGCATGTATCCCTTAGTTAGATACACTATTATAGCTTTTAGAGCATTCATTGTTAATAGCTATATGTAGTCAATTTGCTAATGCTATCATTCCAATATTCAAGTACTTTCTAGCACCTAAGCCAATGTGTCTAGCTTCCCCGACCATCATGTTTGTATTGCTTCTATAGTTTTAGTTGTCTTAATATAATGAACTGAAAATGAAGTACTTTAGACTGATCATATAAAACTAGCATCAACCAACCCTTTGTGGAAGGAAAACTAGATATCACAAACCTCAAAACCTAGATTATTATAAATCTTCCTTTCTTTTATTGCTTTTGTTGGTTATTGTTTTTCTGTGTTTAGGTGGTAAAGTTGAGTGGGAGTTTTTCGTTCTCTTTCAAGAAAAAAGAGTAGGATTATCTTACACGATCATATGGGGAATAAATTATAAAAGATCTATTGAAAGATTGAAACTGTTTTTTAGTATATTCCTGAAACAAACAATATGTGGAAACCATTCTTCATAACTCATTCCCTTGCAAATAAAAGTATGGAGTGTGTCGATATGCCTGCTTTAAGGGTCCTTGAAGATAATTTGATTCTAGTTGTACCCCCTTGATTTTCAACTAATGCATGAAAGTCTCTTTGGGTTGTTGCACTGTTCTTATAACTTGTTTTTATTGTGTCTTTTATGTCTGGTCTAGATATAACATCAATTGTTAACGATCTTGAAATTGGATTATTAGATGGATGCTGAAATTCAAGCTTTACCATAACATCAAGCTCTCATTCACACTGAGACTAAATTAGCTATTTTAATAGATGATTAGTTGGACTGGATCTTTACGACCTTGATGTGAGAAAGATATGAATTTTAGGTTAAGCCTGTTTTGCAACTTCCTCGTGCTGATTTTGGGTTCATTTTGCATGTATTAGATTCTGTAGGACTTGTATATACATAGAAATAATTTTGGTGATTTACTTAACCCGTTGATTTTCAGATTCTTGTGGAGGAGAAGTGCCACCTTTGCTATCTCCCGGCACTATAAACGTTTTGATGTGATTGAGGAGGCAGAGGCTAATAAAGCTGCTGGGAAGTACGAAAATGCTTCCATTGATTTTCAGATTGATTTTTATAAGGGAGAAGGTTTGACTCCTTATAGTGAAGCTAAGCTTCCAATCACCAGTGGTGAGTTCATGATCCTTCTTCTGTTTTGCCTTATTTTAGATTTTCCTTGTTTTTCATCTCAACTTGAGTTGGCTTCTTTACAGATGTTCCTGAAGGATGTGTTATCATTAGAGAGCACATTCCAGTTACCAACCTCTTTACGTGTCTTTGGTTCAACGAAGTGGACCGTTTTACTTCCAGAGACCAGCTCAGCTTTTCCACGGTAAGAGACAAGATAATGTCAAAAGTTGATTGGGGGGTCGACATGTTTCTAGACTGTGAAAGGCGCAACTTTGTGGTTCAGGTATTCTTTTTGTTAATCACATATTCTGTATATTCATTATTCAAGAATTGTATTAGTAAGATATTTGTAGAAACTCAGAAACCTGTCTTATGTGATCATCTTGCCTTTCATATCTTCCAGTTGTGAAGTATCTGTAGTTAGGAGTATATAGATATGGCCTGATCGACATTGTTATCATGATTTCCTACATCACATATGGTTTCTTCTCTCTCAAAACTAGGAATGTCCTATCAATATACAGATATTCTAAGATTTCTAGGTATCCAACCTGTCTAATTGGGAGAAGGATAGCTTTTATGGTTATGTTAAAACGAAGACTTGTTGAAGTGTTTTTGTTTTTTTAGTTTTATTCCTTCATCAAGCTAGCATATATTGTGTATTCAAATTTATGAAACTTATTGTGCAGACTTATCATAGAGATGTGTTGGAACACATGCCTCCTCCAATTGTAGCAGTTAAAAGCCCACCAATTTCGACTAATGAACCTCGAGGAAAATCATCCCGAGTAACTATCGCAGATAGGTTTGTAAAACCTCCAATAAAAAGAAACCCACCTAAGCGTGGGAGAGAAAGACGATCAGGTTCAAGGCGGCATCGAAAAGTTTCTGTTGGCAGTAGAGATAACAATTCAATTTAAATATATTTTACTAATTCTTTTTCCATTTTTAAAGTATTTCAATAGTATTCATTACAGGAAAGAACGATTAAGCTGATTAGTACAGTAGATCTGCTCTTAAAAAATAGAAGAATATTTCTGATTTTTGTCTGGAATTGTTGATATATATCTATATTCTTTCTTTTCGGTTGTAAATATTTCATTTCCAAATAAATATCAAATAATTCTCTCCATTATGGTAACACTTGTCTGCTAGGAGATGGAAGTTGGTTTATATATACGCTAGGTATCTCCCCGGCCTACGCCGGAGCTCAACACTTTTATTATAAGCATCTTCTTTGTGTGACATTTAGTTTTTACTAAAATCTCTTATATAGTGGTTACAGTTTTATACCAAAAATTCTTTAATGAAAAAGAAAATTATTGGGGTTTAATAAGACAATGAGCTGAAATATTCAAGAATATTTTCGATCTAAAGAAGTAATAAGACAATGAGCTCAATTCCTTCGTATAAGTATTATTGGGGTTGTAGTGAAAAAGATTGGAGGGCTGAATAAGGATAAAAATGGGATGAAATAGTAATCTCTAAAATTCCTTATCCTATAAATTTTATTAATGGTCAGAATATTTTTGATTAATTAGTGTTAATAAAATTAATTAATTAAATTAATTAAAATTAGTGATTAAATTAGATTACTGATTTGGTTTAAAGTAGTGTTTGAAAATTAAAATCATATGCTCCTTCCGTTAAGTATTACTATCACTTTTGTAGAAACATAGGGAGTATTTTATTTTTTTTATTTTTTTAGAGGGAGAAGTAAAAAATGAATGAGTATTTTTTTTGAAACCCCAATAAATTTGGGTTTTGTAAATCCAAATGAGTGATTCTAACAAGAGTTATGAGGTAGGTGAATCCTCTTCTTCCAACTCAAACAAGATATTCATACGACAAAACAATGATCCCATTATAGTTGATTTTTTTAGATAATCAAGAGTTTTTAACCCAAACTCAAGAATATGAACCTTATTATGATTTTGAAGGACCAAGCCAAGAATGTGAAGAAACAAATGCTCAAGATAATCAGGTATACCTCTCACTTAACTTCAATTTCAATTTTGTTGCTTGTAATTGCTTAAAATACGTAGAAAGTTTGATTTTTTTCCTGCCAGAAGTCCCCCAAATTCCAGCTGTAATCTGTTTACGGTTGGGAAATCATGGATTCATAGCCGTAAATAAGATCTCTCACGGACCATCCATAATCCCAGGGACCCTTAATTACCAAGGGAATGTGGTGCCATCTATGATTGTGATCTAATCGTAGCCTCTCTTCCTAGGTAAGAGCTATCTCATTAGCCATACCTATGGTTTCGAGAACGAGACGAAGCTTGGTAACATCTATTCCACTTAGAAGACGAACCTCACCATTCTGCTTTGCTTCTCAGAAAGCTTGATCGTACGGGGCCAACACTCCATTTGTTGCAATTTTTCTTGGAGACATAACCGCCATAAGTAACATCGAAATTGTCAAGAGTAAACCAGTTGCGTTCCATGGGATCTAAAGTATAACAAGTCATACTAGTCTCACCCTTGTTACACATCCAACACTTTTTCAGAATGCACCATCGATTCTCGTTGTACTGAGGCACAACGTGGCAATGAGATGCCTTCGGTCCTTCTCCATGTTTATCAAGACTGTTGCGAATAATGCCCTAAAAATAATTGATATGAAATTTTCAAGTAGTTTAATAAATGCTTTTTGCATAAATTATGAGATATATTGTTGAATGAATTATTATGTGATTAAATTATATGCATGGATATGAGTTATCTATTTATTGAGCCTAGACTCATAGTATAGTGAATCGATGTGATGAGATCACATTGATGGGTCTATTAGAAACTCTTCTACTACGTCAGTAAATGAAGAGTACTTCTTTATTGTTATTTCATAAAGTTCTTAATTCTGAGAATTAATGTATACCTTGTGTGTGTATCATCTCCATCTTGTCTCGTTAAGCAGTGAGGTCACAAAAGTTATGCGTGATCCAATATTCTGAACGAGATGGATAGTTATGATCATATATTAAGATATGATTCAATATGAAGTCCATAAATTATGACATCCCCCCGTATTATAGTGCAATTATTATTATTCTAAACTGGTTAGTGATCACTCAAATTGTTTGAGTGATTATTAGATTAATACTCCCTCCGTCACATTTTAGATGAAGAGGAAGGGTTTTTTTCAAATCCCAAATTAGATAAAGATTTTCATAATTTTACCAAGTTTTTCCTTATTTATCCCTGCATTGAAATCAGACACTTGAAACAAGGAACAAAAAACTAAAAGATTTGAATATTTAAATATTTTAAGAATTAATATTAAGGGGTATATTTGGAAAAAATGTAGTCTCTCATTTTTCTTAATCTATGTGAAAATATATAAATCCTCAACTAAACTGGGACGAAGGGAGTAATGGTTATCCGACACATGTAATAGTCGAGGATATAAGACATAAGCAATAATAATGGCACTGGCAAGCAAGAGTTGTTATACCATGGGTTATTTATGGATGAAAAGTATAAAGGAGGGACTGTTATGTAGCTATAAGAAGGCTAAATGGTTTATTGGTAAGTGGAACATGAGCTAGAGGGTTCAGTCACAAATCTATAGTGGAGTGATTTATGATTAGTTGTCGGTTAAACTAATTATGTGAGACGTGGTGGGGTTTGAACGACTATTATGTTTAACCCTAAAAGACCTAACTGATTTATCTTAGTGGGAGAGTGGAGTGAAAACTGCTATATATAGATAGGGTTCTTGTTGCGCCCACACTAGCATTGAAAATATTCTCTGTTCCATCTGATAAATCTGTTAAGACTTTCTAGGTATAAGAAAAACCCAAGCAGTAAAAGTATTTTCCAATTTTAGTATAAGATTATTGTTTGAAGTTTTGGTGAAGAAAACGCAGGAGCAAGAAGTCAAGGTTCAAGTCTTTTGGTCTTATCAATTATTGCTAAGAAGGTAAGTTGTTCAACCATGTTTTTGTTTTATATATATGATTATAGTAGATAGATCTTCTGGTTTTAGGAAAAAAAATTGAATCAAGTCTTCCGATGTATCTTTGATAGGTTTGTTTCCTAACAAAGATATTATAATATATATGGAATTTATGGTGTTATACAAAGGAAGCCGCAGACCAACTTCAATTGCACCCACCGAAGTTAGCAGGTGCATCTGACCGTACTTGAATTTCTGAACCATATCGAGAGTAAGATCATCACCCTCATTGTAGAAATACAATTTAAACTTCTCAAGCCCGTGATTCACCTTGAAGGCTTCCAAGTTGATATGCTTCTAGCTATTATCATCCCTTGTTCCTCTTTTCTTCTTCTGCGGAGCAGGAGCCGCATGATATTTACTACTACTAGCGGGTGCTTCGTTACTATAGGATCTTTTCCAAAAGATATAAGAGGTTGGGCATCTATCGTAGACCTTCCCAGAGCGGGGGGTTTAACTGATGAAGGAACTCTATCAGGAGAAGGAGGCCTATTAAACGGATATCGAGAGCTCTTCTTAACCTCTACAATTTTTTCATGAGGGTATTTCTACTGAGTCTTCTTTTGAGGGTTACCTTCTCCATCACGTGAAGCCATTTTTTCGCAAATCAAGGAATAAAAACCCTAAACATGTCACCAACAGAAAAACCACAGCAATAGAAGAATCATTAAGAAAAATAGGGGCAAGTATATAAACTTGGATAAAATTTATATTCCTTATCACAATCTCAGAAGCATTCAAACATGTAACAAACACAACGTCGAGAGAAACTCAAAAGATCTTCTTACCTGCAACGATGGCGATTGGAGAATCAGAAGGGGTAACGACAGGGACTAGAATTGTGAGATATAGCTAATCTATAAAAAGCTTACCTCACCAAGTTTGATTTTGGAAAACAACTTATAAACCAAGATAGAAGAGATGAAGATTAAAGTCAGCAACTGTCTAAACCTTTTGAAGAACGAAGAAAGTAGGAGAAATAATATTAAGGAATAATAATAAAGGCCTTTTTATTTTAAGAATTCATAATTTATATAGCCAAGGAAAATCTTAATTGTAACTGACCAGGAAATCTAGGATAAGTCATAATGAAGTGAGAAGTGGACGCAGTAACGGTGGAGAAATTATTACGATATGAGAAGTGAAGGCAGTTACAGTGGTTTTCTTCCCATCCCACCCTTAGTAAAATACGAAATAAAATGGGCAAAGTGTATGTTGTGGCATCATTTTAGCTAAGTGGGACCAAGGAGTATGGTATACATGAGTCTCACAGGATCAAAACCTTAGTTGCTTTTCCTGATCGCGAGGTGAATTTTAATGAACGACCATATATGACCTCTACTGACGCTGAGGAGATGTGACAAGGAGGACAATTGTATGGCGTGGAATAAAGCTACTTACCCAACTTTAAATGCAACATGTAGAAAACATGTGGCTTTAGTTGAGTGAATCAACGGAGAGGTGATCACGCGATAAAAGTAATTCCCACAACTTGGTTAGCATGGAACGCAACATGCAAAGTATTTACACGCAACAATGCCGTGGGAAAATGCAGGAATGCTAAAGAAAAGGTGGACCCGACACACAATTTTATAAATACCCAGCTCCACTACTGGATTAAGGGAGACAATTTTGGAGGAGAAAGAGAACATAAGGTAAAGATAAGAGGAAAAATGTAATCTTTTCCCTTTACTCAAAGTCGATAGGGCATAACCAAATCCGTATGTAACACCTTCTATATCATAGTGAAAACAAATACTCAATGCTCTAGTGGAGTAAGCATATCCGAACCACGTAAACACTCATGTCATTTATTTCCACATATTTAAATTCTGCACTTGTTATCATATTTCTACAACACTGCATATTAATCATCGGTTGCGAACATTGATTGCAGTCATCTAACCCATATAATAGTTTGTGGTGGTTACACTTAACCTTACGCCACCGAGCTTGATCATTTATCTCATGTCTTCGTATATAGATTTAACTTCTTGTCAGATTCAAACAACCATATTTTCCCAGGACAATGCATGGTTATGCCTCGTCAATGCCCAAAAACAAATGGAAGGGTGAAATAGGAGTAGGATTTCCCTAAAACTATGTTGTTAGAGAAACTCCAATGGGATTGGTATATTGGCCAACATGCCAATTATGACTCCACAGTGGGATGGGAAAACTAAGAAAAGGGATTGGCAAACTCTCAATCTGAGGGTTTGCCATACGCGTCTCAGGTTGAGACGCTCGGCCTTGGTTGAGCCGACACCAACTATATAATCCAACTGTTATTATTTCACTCCCTATAAATTCAAACAATTTTAACTCCAAAATCACACCTTCTCAACCTAAAAATTATTCTACTTTCACTTCAATCTTAATCTTTCCATCTCAAACTTTTGATCCCAACTTATGTTCAAAAAATGGAAAAATTGCAACCTAACTTGATTTTTCTGGAGTCATACTCGAAGATGCTATTAGTAAGATATGTGATGGTCATAAGAAAATTTAGAATGATAAAAGAAAAAAGGTTTTCAAGTTTTAGATATTAACTAAGTCAAATCTGCAGCTACAAGAAAAAGAAGAGTTCAAGGCAAGAAAAATGAAGGCACGGAAAGTTTGAAAGTTAATCATACTACTGCTCACAAAAATCATGGAAAATCTTCTCAAGAGCGCATCGAATGGAAGATACGTCAAATGAAGATAAACAGAAGGCCTAAAATTATTCAGGATTTTGATTGAAGTGTTTATTTAATTTAAGTTTTTACTGCCCTATTTTATATCTTGTAAAAAAGCATAGTATAGTAAATTAATGTGACTGAGATTAGTGTTTTAATATAACTTTAGTTAATTCAATCAAATTATTAAGCTTGTTTTATTCTATTTGAAACCAAATTACATTTAATTAAATTTAAGAATTGTATTAAAGAGGTTATTGTTAAAATCAAATTACCTTTAATTAAAGTTATCGTTAAAATCATAAATAGTCGTTGTCGACAATGACTAATTCTATATAACGACTATAAAATAGTTCTATAAATTCAACTATTTTCACTTCCAATATTACACCTTATCCTCCAGCTTTTATACCCATATGGCTCAACCGTATATTAATCCGGAAGAGTTTACCGTAGATGAAGATCTATCTCTATGCAAAAACTTTGTAGTATGTTATCCGGCAAGGGGTGCGGAACGACGGAAAAATGGTTTATTGAGTATGAGTTATTGGAGCATAATTTATGAAAACTTCTGCACTGACACCGATAACCCGAATAACTGTAATTCACCTGGATTGTTCTGTCGATACCAAACTATAAGAAAAAAAGTGGAATAATTTATAGCTTTAATCCGGGTTATCAATCAATATCGAGTAAGGGGTGAAACCAATGATGAAGTTGTATTGCGAGCTCGAGAAGAATGATGGAAAAGGAAAACCTTTTCTTATGAAGCTCATTACGCAATCCTGAAGGATTTTTTGATTGCACGTATGTGATGTTAAAAAGTAGACATACAACTCCAGAAAAGACGTTGTTATAAATTTTAATTGAATGTGAAATAAAATTACTAGTTTCTTTCTATAGATTAGTTCTAATGACATAAATATACTTAATCTCAATTTCAATTACAAATATTAGATAAAAAATAACTACTCATTCCCATGCCAGCTCTTGTCATACATGCCTCGCTTTATCATACTCTCCCAAATCCTTGATTTTCTCTTGCAGATTGAGATCCACCATAAAGTCTAATGAATGGACAATGATAAACTGGAGAGACATTAAAGTCTATTGTTCTTCTTTAATCTTGTTAAGGATCTGGTTGACTGGCCTGATAAGATCCTAATTGTTGCACTGCTGGTGGACCTGGATGATATACTTGTATTTCTTGCACTCTATCCTATGAATTTGGTGTTCCATAAAGTTAAGAGAGATATGGAATGATGCTCACGGACTCCGTCAATGCCCGCAAATGCTGGTTGTACAAACGTCTATTTTCCCCATCTCTTAACTCTATTTGATCCAACTGTTCTACCACTTGATCATAATTGGACGATATGTCTGTATAAGAATTAGGACGGTCCATACCTTGTGATACAATTGGAATTATATGACGCTCTCCTTGGAGATTATAATTCTCTATCTCCCAACTCAAACCTGATAAATCAGACCCACCCGATGAAGAACAAGGCCCAGAAAGTCCTCTTGGAGGGGCTGATGAAGAAGAATCTCTTGCCGAAGGATAAATGGTTAAATTTGGAACCAATGGTGGTGGTATTGTTGGAACATCCAAGCCCGATACTAGTTTTCCTATTGGGGCAATATCCAGCCCATAGATGTTCATAACTTCTGTACCAATTATCGGATTTATAACCCTTTTGTACCATTCGTCGTATCGGTCTTCGTCACAAGGGGTGAATACAGTGTCATACCTTTTCCATCCCCTAATATCAACCTTATGTAATCCGATCCAAGGACGGTGGCTTGTCGAGGCTTTTTTGGGATACTAACTGTACCAACTAACTGTCTAGCACATCTCTCCCCAAAATAATAAACACAAATATTCCTGAGTTGACTGCAGAGCAACACGCGCTGGAGTGAAAACTCTCTGATCCCAGTGGTTACATCACAACTGAACTCCTCATAATCCTCATACGGGTTTCAAATAAAATTTTGTTTGGTCATGAGCTGCATTTGGGATCTCCATATATGGATATTATCTCGCTAATTGGTGTTTTGAATCTTTTCCCAGTTACCGTCTTCATACTTTACTACAATTGCGAAAGACTTTACGGTGTAACTACAAATTCTTGGTAGACCAATATTGGTATAGTATACCACCAAAGCTGAAGTAAACAATATACCATTAGTTTAACTTGCTAAAAATTTGTAAACTTATTTAAAGACAAATAAATATATTATCATATTTACCTCAATGAGGCCCCATAAACCTTCAATGCTTGATCCACCCAAGCATGCGACATCGAGACTAATGTACAACTCGGCTAATATAACGGACCCCCGATCATATTTGATATCCTTTTCCATATCCTGCAACGCCTCTAGCCATACTACTCTAACACAACTTTTTGAGTTGGGGAAAAACATGAACCAATTAACCATAAAATAAAAACCTTGGCAATTTATGTATCATTGACAGGATATGGATTTTATAGATCAATATCACCATATAATTTGTTGACTATAAATGCCTTTAAACCAGCATTAGCAAATCCACCACTTCTTAGATCCCTATGGTTGCTTGCTTCTGTTATATTAAAGTACAACGGAAGTTCAACTTTATATCGGTCTTCTTCCAACCAACTTTGTTGATCAAATGGAACATTATCTCCCACACCGCAAGGTATCCCAAGTAGGAAATACAAATCTAATGTTGTTATTCCTGTAAAGACATTAAAACTGTTAATTTCATATACAGATCGTATTGATTGTATAAAAATTATAAATCAAAATATGACGTACCTATTTCGAAGTCTATAAAATAAAACATGTGTAGTATACCACCAACGTTATACCATCATAGACACCAACTTAGGAGAATGTTTCTTCACATTTATATGGTACAAAGTTATCCAAGGAAATTAATTGACAATAACGTTAGCACCATCAATAAGATATTCATAACTTTGCTAACTTCATACGAACCACCTCTTGGTTTTTGATGCTCAACCATCTCAATATATTCTTGAAGATAGATGACCTTGAGACGTGGCTAATTCTCGTCTGGAAAGTAGATTCAAATTGTTCTCTTCATCTGAACCTCTAGGTTGAGTCGGTAGAGGTTGAATATACGTATTCCTGGGTTGTTTTCTATTTCTTGTTCGTCAAATATTTTGAGATTGAGACATTGTAGTTTTGAGAATTTTATTAGAGAAGCAGAATATGAATAATAAAGGAGTTTTATGTGAAGAAAATATATATAGAAGATTGTAGAGAAGATTGATTTTGGTGTGAGTATAGAAGTTAAATGAGGGTTTTATTTATAGTGGTGGGAAAGTATAGCCATTTTATGGATGTTGGAATTCGACTATTGTCGAACCAACTTGGGACGACCGTCCCAAATTGGTCTGATCGGTTCTATCTGCGCCACTTTGGTAATTCCTTATTGCCAGAAACTTAATTTTCCTATTCACTTGGTTTGGGATTTTGGCCAAAATACATATACCTGTCAAAGATATTGTGTCAACATCTCGTAGCACACGTACATATGTTAGAATTGCTCAAGATAAGGAAACAAGATTGTCACACAATCAATGAGAATATATCTTGTTTCTTTTCTTATGTAAATCACTTATGTATAGTTTGCTGTATATAAAATATAAAAGTTTTATTCTCTCCCTGATTTATCCAAGGGAGAACAACTTGCTATGTCTTTACCTTGATATGGTATCGGGATAGCCAGTGTTTTTCACTTTTGTGATCCATTGTATTTAGTTTTTTTTTTTTTTTCAAATGAATTCTTATTTTAACTTCAATCATGGTTTAACCATCAAGTTGGATGATACCAAATATTTGCTATGGAAGTGACAAATCATGGCCTTTGTTCGCGCTCATGACTACATGGGTTTTCTCGATGGAACTCATCCCTTCCAACCTGTAACTGTAACAACACCAGTACCAGATTCAACGAAGACTACTCAAAGTCCTAATCCAGCTCTCCTAACTGATAGACATATTTTTGTGTTTAAATTGTGCTCAATTCTCTGTATTACTAGTACTTAATTTTATACTTATCATGGGTTTTTATGTCTTTGTAGGTATTTTTGGGAAATAAACTTTTTTTGGAAAAAAAATGGAGAAAAACAGTGTTAAAGGCACCCAATGACAACTTATAAAGGGACACCAGTCGGAGCTAAGGGGACACCATCTTCTTCCCAAATTCAAACTCAGAGTTTTGGAGGGGAAAAAGTTGCAGAATTAGGGTTCGATTTTTGGAGTTCTTTGAGAGAGATTTAACCGATGGATTTGGCTGGGATAAACTTGATTGGGCTATACAGTGATGGTGTGGGTGTTTGATTGGGATGAATTTGGCTGGATCATCAGGTTTTTGATAAAATAGTGGCTAGAGTTATTCTCGGGTTTTCTGTAATGATTTCTGCTGAGATTTAATTGGAGTTTTGGTTAGAGTTGGATTGGGATTAGGTTGTGGAGATAAACAGGGATGGTATACTTCTCATATTCGAAAAAAAGATGTTATCATCAATTCTCGACAAAACATGGGAGGAGAAAAATACTCGGGATTTTTAAATTTCCGTGAAGGATTATGAGTGGATATTATGCCAGGATTTTTATGAATCGAGTCTTGATTAAGTCATGAGGGAATTTGGAGAGTTTGGATAACTCAGAAGACGCGTAGAAAAGAGAGGAATGAATGAATATTCCCGTAACTTTTGGGAAAAGAAAATATCCTTTGTTTCGGATTCATACGAGATTTAAGAGTTGTTTTGAGTCCTTATCTACTTCGGATGAGTCATTAGGGTTGGCTGAGCATATATAAAGCAAAGATATCGAGTAAGGAGAAAAAAAAGCTTCAATTGAAAAAAAAGAGAGGAAGAAAACATACTGCTTCTGCTGAACGTGAAGAACAAGGATACGACGATGATTTCTTCAACTGAACAACAACGGATATCTTCAGAACAACAACGTTTATCTTCAACGGAAGCACTTTCTCTTCTGTAACAGTGGTAACAGTTGTCTGCAACACCATTACACCGTTGCAAACTCCCTGTTTTACACAATTTTCACTCTTTTCATCTTTGTAAACAATTTTTGAGCCATGAATACATATTTTGAGAGTGTTTACAACATGAGAAGCTAGACCCCATTGCTGAGGCGACTGAGGAAGCCATTTTTCCAATAGTAAAGTGGTATATTTTTATCTAATTAATTTTTGAAATTCTTTTATGATTATTTGCTTTGAATTAAACTTGAAATAATGATTTATATCAATTAATTGTGTCTTCTTTTTGATGGGTCAGGCTTAGTTTAGGACTATTGATGTCTCATACTTTTGATTTACAACTATTATTTTGAAAATCTAACTTTGGTAATATTTAGAATCAATTGAATGTATGAGTTGCAATCTAATTATTAATACTAAATCACTTGAAAAATTGGTTAATAGTGGAATCCTTAGTCTCAGTTCTTTCCATAATCTTAAATCAATTTTAATTTAATCTTCTTTATTTTTAGTATTAAAAATTAGGTTTAAAAATCAAATCTTCACAAATCTTAGAGTTTGAATCCTTTTACCACTATTTCTAAAACACATCACTAACCTGGCAGTAAAAAGATCAACTACTGCTCAGTGGTATCTTATCTTCCCTATGTCAGAGTGTGCACACTCAAATGCTTGGCGTCACGACCTCTCAAGAGGCATGAGAACGATTAGAGAAATTTTTTGCTTCTAACTCTCAAGCTTGTATGATGCAGCTCCAGCTGCAACTTGTGAACACCAAGAAAAGAGACTTGAATATCCTTTATTATCTAACCAAAATGAAATTTTATGCTAATAGTTCAACTGCTGTTTTCAACCAATATTTGATTCTCAACTTGTTTTGTATGTTCTCAATGGATTAGGTCCTGAATATAGTCCATTTGTTGCAACAATGACAACACGTTCTGAGCCTGTGTTATTTACTGATTTACAAGGCTATTTACTAAGCCATGGGATTCATTTAGCATACCAACATATGACTGAAGTATCTTCTTCTTCTATTGACAATACCCAACGCCAATCATCTTCTTCTATGTATACTCAATCTCACAACCGCAACCAACAACCAATGATCAATCGTGGAGGATATAAAAATGGTCGTGGTCATGGTGGCAGTCACAATTCTGATGGATATCGTCCTCCAAACTCACCACCTCTTGTATGTCAGATCTGTAATAGAACTTGACTTATCTCTATCCGCTGCTACAATTGGTTCACTAAAGGTTACCAATCTGACCAAGCAATATCTAATGTAGTTACTCATGTACCGAGCTATAATTATGCTGATCCTTCTTGGTACCCTGATTCGGGTGTGACACATTATGTTATCATGACTTGAGGAACATTTAAAACTGAACTGAATATAATATAAATGATGTTGTGATTGTTGGTAATGAAATAAGTTTTCCAAATACTGGATCTTCTTCATTTGATACATCGTCTTATTATTTTAAACTAAATAATGTACTACATGTTCCCAACTTAAAGAAGTATTTACTATCAGTACAACATTTTACTCGAGATAATGATGCTTATTTTGAGTTTCATCATAATGTTTTCTTTATAAACGGTCGTACGTCAGGGAAAGTTCTTTTAAAATGCAAGAGTAATTATGGCCTATATCACCTTCCCTCAACAGTATCATCTAACCAGAACAAGATGGTGTTTATAGGAGTTGGAGAGAAGACAACTCAAGAAGGGTGGCATCATCGGTTGGGGCATCCAACCTACAAAATAGTTCAATTTGTTTTAAATAAGAATAAGTTACATATGAGTAGCAATAAGAGCCATCAGTTCTGTGAAGCTTGTTATTTGGGTAAAAGTCATCAACATACATTACGCATGACTCACACCATCTCTCAAGCTTCTCTAGATTTAATTTTTACTAATATTTGGGGACCTTCACCTATTATTTCAACTTATGGTTCAAAGTATTATGTTTTATTTATGGATGATTACTCAAAGTATTCATGGATTTATGCAATTACTTTCAAGTCAGATGTGTTTGGAATCTTCAAAAAGTTCAAAGCCATGGTTGAAATATGTTTTCTTACAAAATAAAGGCCGTGCAGTCTGATTGGGGAGGAGAATTTCAAAAATTGGAACCCTACTTTGCTCAGTTTGGGATTAATCATAGCGTTTCATGCCCTCATACGAACGAACAAAATGGTGTTTTCGTAAAAAAGCATCGATATGTTGTTGATACAGGTCTTACACTAATGGATCATGCGAAAGTTCCTACTCATTTCTGGGATCATGCTTTTGAAGATGTTTTTTATTTAATAAACAGATTGCCCACTCCTACACTTCAAAACTCATCACCATTTGAAGTTCCTTTTCGAAAGATTCCAGATTATCAGTTTTTTAAGGTCTTCGTATGTGCCTGCTACCCCTATTTAAGACCTTAAACACAAGATCAATTATCGATCTATTAGATGTATTTTCTTGGGATACAGTACACGCCACCATGTATACAAGTGCTATGAGCCAAATCAAAGACATTTGTTTATTACGCGACATGTGATGTTTGATGAGTCTTTATTTCCTTTTGTAGGATTACTAGCTTCTCCACCTACAGATGTTAGAATTGATCCTATACAACTCCCCTCCTTGTTGGTGCCAACTGCAGCTCCTCAAATTCTACCTAATATAGAAGATCCAGTTGTTGCTACAACACCGTCAACATCTGCTACAACACCGGCGTCATCCCCCCTCCAGATTTGACTTTAACAGCTGCAACACCTACATCAAGTACAAATCTTGTACACCATATTGTAACTGACCCTGTTATATCATCAAGTACTACCCATACATCATATACTACTCATACAACACCAAATAATATTAATACCACTCATGGTATGCATGTATACTAGGTCTAAATCAGGGATCTTTAAAAAGAAGGTATTTTCTGCAAGTCGTTATCCATTGGTTCTCACTGCCAAATTTCATGTCGATGAGTTTATTCTGACTTATGTTTCCCAAGCACTCAAAATATCCACATTGATGACAGGTTATGATCATGGAGCTTAACGCCTTGCTTCAACAAGGTACATGGACTCTAGTTCCTCGATTTTCTTGTTTGCATATGCTTGGTAACAAATGGGTTTGCACGATAAAACGCAATGATGATGGTACTATTGCTCATTTGAAATCCAGATTCATTGCAAAGGGAATCAGCAATATGGGATTAATTATACGACTACTTTCAGTCCATTGGTGAAGTTTACAATCTTACGAACTATTATTGCACTTGTTGTCTCTCGCAAATGGGTTATTAGACAACTCGATGTTAATAATGTGTTTCTTAATGGTGTTCTCGAAGATAAGGTATATATGAATCAACCACCATGATTCATTGATTCCTCTCATTCTTTGCATGTGTATAAGCTAAGAAAAATCCATATATGGGTCAAAAAAGTCTCTGCGGGCGTGGTATACTCGACTAAACCAAGGGACTAGTTCTATCTCAACATAAATACATTCTTGATCTTCTTACTCAAACAAACATACAAGATGCTAAGTCTATTTCATCTTCAATTTCAGCAACCACTCGTCTCACTGGACACTTTGGGGAAACATTTCGGATGTTTTTATGTATCGTAGTACGGTGGGTGCTCTACAATAATTAACATTCACACTTCTAGATACATCTTTTGTTGTTAATAAAGCCTGCTAGTTTATGCACAACCCGACAACGGAACATTGGGTTCTCGTCAAGAGAATACTTCGCTATCTTAAGCATACACAAAATTATGGGTTACAATTTTATCATAGTTCTCCACCTATGCTCTCAATTTTCACAGATGCTAATTGGGGAGGTTCTTTAGATGATCGCAATTCAATTAGAGGTTACGCTATCTACTACTGAAATAATCTCCTTTCTTGGAGCTCGAAGAAACAACCAACAGTCTCTCGAACGAGTACATAGTCTGAGTATCGCGCTATTGCAAGTGCCTCAGCCGAAATAGTTTGGTTGTGTTCATTGTTTAAAGAACTCATCATTCCTATGATTTCTTCTCCCGTACTATGGTATGATAACATAGGTGCTACCTATATGATTGCCAATCCATACTCGTCGTCGTCATCTTGAAATTGATTTCCACTTTGTTAGAGACATGGTTGCTAAGAAAGATCTCATTGTGTAGATCATCTCGTCTCAAGATCAGATTGCGACATACTTACGAAGGGTCTTTCTACTCCTCGTTTTACACAGTTACGAGTCAAGCTCAATCTTGTTGGTACAAACATTCGCTTGAGAGGGTGTGTCAACAACTGCTAAAATTGTTCAAGATAAGGAAACAAAATTGTCACACAATCGATGTGAATAATCTTGTTTCCCTTTTTATGTAAAACACTTATGTATAGTTTGTTGTATATAAATAGAGAGGTTTTCTTCTTTCTGATTTATCCAAGGGAGAACAACTTGCTATGTCTTTATCTTGATAAGGCACACTGAAATTGCTCTTAGTCTCTAATGATAAAAAATATTTCAAAATCATTAGAGGAACCTACATGGCAGTCTGTGGATCGTGACATTCGACTAGTTAAGGGAAGGCTTATTTCATCGTCCTGTTTATCTTTGGTCAAGAATATATAATGTTGCAATCCATGACCCCCTTGTGCTTTTCGAACTTCGATTCTCGATAAGATCAACCAATAACTTTATCACTATATCACGGCCATTGGCCTATTTTCTTTTGACTTTCTTTCAAGCTAAACTACCACGGTACCAACTTACCAACATGGGACAGACAGTGGCAGTCCAAGTTCAATACCTTGGAAACAAAGTAATAAGTAGTGGAAAATGATCAAACCAAAAGTGGACCATGCTTAGTTAAAAGTATAGGAATCTTAAACTACTTTCGGGCTTCAACTTTAATGCATACTTCACACACACAAAAGGAAAAATGGACACACAGGTCCACAACAGAATAAAAACTTAAAACAGTGAAATGAATATTGAAAGAAGAAAGCAAGAGATGATCGTAATGGCAACCTATTCTCTCACGTTCTTCTGATATAATACTTGTCAAGACTATAAAGATTTCTGGTCCAAAAATTGCAGCTTGTGGAGTTCTAATAATAAGAGTTGGAGGAAACCACCAAAAAGCAAAAGGAGGACACACGGTACCTTGAAGAACTTAATTGTCATTAAAAAGAAAGACAAGGACTCTTTTGGTGTGAAAAGAAAAACAAAACAGAAGAAGAAAAACCTGTTATCATCAGAATCCAGAACAACAGAGAAATTTTGAAGAACCCAAGAAAAACCAGTCTTATCTTCTTCTACTCCAATGGCAGATGAAATTGAAAAAGAAAACAACCCAAATTTGAACAAACCCAGTTTCTTAATTAGGTCGATGAGTAAACGAAGAACATGGGTTTTTCTTTTTGTTTTAGTCTATGGTCTTCTTTTATGTTCTTCATGGAATTTCCTTAACAAAATCTTATTTTGGTATAATTCGAATACTTCTTCAGCTAAATCTACTGGATGGCCAGCTCTTTATGCTTCTGTTTTATTGGGTGTTGTATTTGGAGTTCTATCAATGATAGCTGCTCTTGCTATTGCAATACCAGCTATGGTTGTAACTTGGATCACTGTGTTGGTGCTTCTTACCTTTTGTGGAAAACCTAGAAAAGCTCTTGTTCTTGAAGGGAGAAAAATTACAGCTGATATTACTGGATTTGCAATCAAGATTCTACTTAAAGAAGGTAATATTGTTGCTGCTGTATGTGCTGTTGTTGGGTATGTTCTTTTAGTTAGAACAACTGCAGAAAATGGTTGATAAAGGGATTTTTCATTTTAGTTTTTATTATTGTTGTTCTGATTTTTTTTTTTTTTTGTAATTTAGGAAAAATCCATGTAAATTTCTAAAAATTGAATATCTTCTGTTAAATCTGTTTCATGTAATTTCGGTTAGGGTTTACATGGAAATTAATGAGATTGTAGAACCTATTACATTTCTGACTTATGATCGTTGTTATTCAATTTGGGGATCCATTAGTTCTGCCTAATGCTTTTTTCTAAGGGTTTTGCTTATTGTTAACTGTAAGAAGATATTGTAATGTAATCTAATATTGCAGTAGCTGCACCGTCTTTGTTGGACTCATTCTGTTTAGCCCTAAATGTTGTTGAAGCTGGATTTTATAATATTTGTAGCTTAGATTTCTGGATTTAACTCTTAACAATAAGTACAGTTTTGATCTGCGTGACCAGCCAGAAACATTAATTTTAAAATTGTTTCTCCAAAAATTTCTTGAAAATTATAAATTGTTCTGCCTGTTGGCAAATGAGGGCCTTGGAATGGCTAAATAATTGCCACATGAGAGTTGAGAATCGAAGGACCCACAAATCTGTCTGCAAGTGTAAGAAAAAATTACAATGAAGTTAAGCAGCTTGTTTCTACATTCTGTTGGATACAGAGGAATAAAGATCATTTCCTCACAAGGAAGTTGCTGTTTTTGTAGAAGACACTGTGAACTTGGAATATTGCTCTAAAAAGAGATGCTACTTGCTGGTACAGTTTCATGTAAACAGTTCCCAAAAATCAAGCGAATTGGGTTATTTTTGCTGTTACAATAAGCTAGATACAACAGAATAAAAATATTAATCTGCAACAATAAAATATTGAAAAAAAAATGATGTTAATATTAAATAAAGCTTCTAAAATTTAAACACTGGTTTGAGGGAAGAATCACTTGATCATCAAACTGTCCTTAACACAATAGTTCACTGGCACGCCTCAAAAATGAGTGATGCAAAATACCCAACAGTGAAGTTGTGTCCAGGATAAAACTACTCGATACAAGTATTGTATAGCACTACAATACTTGCCCACTCAGACGAACTCAACAACAAGATGAAGGAAAGAAATAAACAAGCAAATGCGCAAGCAAACCAAAAAGAGGGGAAAAGAGCCAGGGATAGTAACCTGCTATGGGATAAGTTGGAATGAAGAATTTGATTTTCTTTTATCGGCATAAATCAGAGAGAAGCAGTAATGGGGATTGATTCACAATCAATTCAAAAACCGATAAAATCAATTCAAATCAATTCCTTGCTTGAAGCGTGGAATTAAAAATAAAACGGGCAAAAAATTAATTGTCCATTACTGCAAGAAATAATTTTTGGTAAGTTAAATAAATTCTGTCCAGGTCATGCGCCCCTCCACATTAAATCAGAAATAAAAAATCTTAAGTTTATTTGGGAAATAAATTCAAAAACAATCGATCTTGGTTGACATGTGCACAAGCCCAAGGCAAGTCAATAACACACGCGCACAAGCTTGGGTATAAGAAAACCCAAACATTATTTGCTTGCCCATGCCCACCTACCCATATTGATAACTAAGCTTCTTTAGTTATATGGTGCTGTTCATCTTTAGTTTTCCCCAATGTGGGACTAAAGGATATCAATGTCATCCACTCATGAAATTGAGTAAGAATCCATAGATACCCTTAGGTCCTATGATATATCCACACATAGACCAAGAAAATAAAACTCATTTTCTCTAACAATCCCCCACATGAATGAAAAACCGATAAAAATCAAAAATCAGAAAGCGAGAAATACCACTATAGCAATAGGTGTCCATAAGGTCTTGAACCTTTGCTTAGTGAGAAATTACCGGAACTACTTGATGGACAGTGAACGCGATGTCTTGAACTGCCATGCCAGTTTATGCATTGACTTATAGTATACATGTCCAAGTCTACCATGCCAAATATTTAATTACACACAAACATAAAAAGAAGAATCAATTTTATTCATTTCATTATAGGTTATATTAAATTTATAGATACCCCCAGTCTTATAACCCTCTCCCACATAATCCTTACCCTTAGTGACAACAACTTTTTCAGATTCAATTACAATTTTAAAACCCTTATCATCTAAAACACCACAAGAAACAAGATGTTTGCAGATGTTCGGAACATGAAGAACTTCATTCAATGTGAGAGTCTGGCCATAAGTGAGCTTCGGCCCAACTTTTCCTTTTCTTGCAACCTGTGATGCAGATGAGTTACCCATATAAAGTTTCTCCCCTTCCCATACCTTCTGATAGGAGGTGAACATATCTCTGTTTCCACAGACATGCTTGGTAGCACCAGTGTCTACCCACCAGTCTCTCACATTAGTTACCAAATTAACTTCAGACACCGTACCAGAAAACTCGTTCTTGTTGTTTTTAACCAAATTAACATTGTCTTTCTTGTTATTAAAGTCTGTAATTTTTCTACAGATAATTGCCATATGGCCAGGAATTCCACAAACATAACAAGCACCCTTAATTTTACCAATGCCATATTTGGATTTCTGAAACATACCTTTCTTGTGAGGACTAGGCTTAGGGTTGCGTTTGCTGCTCTCACCCTTTTCAGTATTGGAAGACTTGTGTTCAATTACATGAGCCTTGTTGGACATGTCCCTTCCAGAAGATACATTCTTGTCTTTGGAGCACAATAAATCTTCCACTTGAATCTTCTTACCCAAATCAACCATACTGACTTCACCAGTTTTATTCTCAATCTACGTTTGTATTCGGACCAGGAAGACGGTAATTTCTATATCACAGAAGACACTTGAAAAGTTTCATCTATCACCATGCCTTCAACAAGAATTTTATTGATAATACGCTGAAGTTCAAAGAATTGATCAACCACAATTTTTTTATTTGACATTTTATATTCCAAGAACCTAGCTACCAAGAATTTCTTACTTCCAGCAGTTTTATCTTGGAATTTTGCCTCTAAAGCAGCCCATAAATCAAAAGAAGAAAAATTCTCCTTTGCATTGTAAAAATCATACAGTGCATCCTCTAAACAATTCAGATTATTTTTTTAGCCATATAGTTCTGCCTGATCCAACTGTCCAATTCCCTTTCATTTCCAGCATCATTCAAACTCTCATCAAAAGATTTCAAAACAAGGTCATCTTGCATATGAAAACTCAGAAAAAATAACATCTTTGATTGCCATCTTTTGAAATCCTTCCAACTGAATTTTTCTGGTTTGTCAGCATCATTTTTACCCATTGTTATAGAAGAAGTGATATTGTGTTAAGATTGTTGATCTGCAACAATAAAATACTGAAAACAAATGATGTTAACGCTAAATAAAACTTCTGAAATTTAAACACTGATTTAATGGCAGAGTCACTTGATCATCAAACTGTCCTTAACACAATAGTTCACCGGTACGCCTCAAAAATGAGTGATGCTAAATACCCAAAAGTGAAGTTGTGTCCAGGATAAAACTTCCTGATACAAGTATTGTATAGCACTATAATACTTTCCCACTCAGACGAACTCAACAACAAGATGAAGGAAAGAAATAAACAAGCAAATGCGTAAGCAAAGCAAGAAGAGGGGAAAAGAGCCAGGGATAGTAGCCTTCTCTGGGATAAGTTGGAATGAAGAATTTGATTTGCTTTTATAGGCGGAAATCAGAAAGAAGCAGTAATGGGGATTTATTCGCAATCAATTCAAAAACAGACAAAATCAATTCCAATCAATTCCTTGCTTGAAGCGTGGAATTAAAATTAAAATGGGTAAAAAATTAATTGTCCATTACTGCAAGAAATAATTTTTGGTAAGTCAAATAAATTCTTCCCAGGTCATGTTCCCCCCATATTAAATCAGAAATAAAAAAATCTTAAGTTTATTTAAGAAATAAATTCAAAAACAATCGATCTTGGTTGGCATGTGCACAAGCCCAAGGAAATTCTACCACACACACGCACAAGCTTGAGTATAAGAAAGCCCAAACATTATTCTCCCGCCCATGCCCACCAACCCATATTGATAACTAAGCTTCTTTGGTTATATGGTGGTGTTCATCTTTAGTTTTCCCCAATGTGGGATTAAAGGATATCAATTTCATCCACTCATGAAAATGAGTAAGAATCCACAGATACCCTTAGGTCCTATGATCAATCCACACCAAGACCAAGAATATAAAACTCATTTTCTCTAACAATCCCCCACATGAATGAAAACCGATAAAAATCAGAAATAAGAAAGTGAGAAATACCACTATAGGCAATAGTTTAATTCGATGAAAAGCGAAGAACCTTACCAGGGCTTGACATGTCCCGTAGATTTCCATAAGGTATTTAACCTTTTCTTAGTGAGAAATTACCAGAACTAGTTGATGGACAGTGAAAGCGATGTCTTGAACTGCCATCGTTTGGTGTAGTTCATCAACAACTTCCACGCGTGATATCACTCTAGGCGCTGTCAAGTTCGTGTCGTTGTGTCCATTTTGGTGCTGGACGTATCCCGTTTCTCAGAATGCTCTAGAGAATCAACTCAATTCTCATAGGAAGCTGCTCACTTCCACATTCACATAGGTGAGTTCCATCAAGAGTGTTTACTGCTACACCCCACTTCAATCTTAAATTGAAACTATAAAACTCATTAAGACTTAATAAAAATCCATCCTTCAATTACATTCAGACTATCACGTCTACACCATAGGGAAATGACATGGAATAAAATTCTCTGATAGTGTTTCCTTGAACCCACCACAAATTAGTTGTCTCATTCAAAACCTTGATCTTGGGTTCTCAAGCCAGAAAAGTTGAGTATCCTTAATGGAAAGTTTATTTAATGAGCTTAAGCCCCATCCCCTTGATGCATTACTAACTATCTACTTGGACAAACCTTTCGTCAAAGGGTCCGCGATATTCTCCTTAGACCTCACAAAGGCAAAAGAAATTACGCCAGTTGAGATAAGTTGTTTTAGGGAATTATATTTTCTACAAATATGTATAGACTTCCCATTATAGTTGTTGTTTTTAGAATTAACTATTGCAGCTTGACTATCACAATGTATAGATATAGATGGCGCAGGCCTATGTCAATTTATGCATTGACTTATAGTTTACATGAAGTCTACCATGCCAAACATTAAATGACACACAAACATAAGAAGAGGAATCAATTTTATTCATTTCATCATAGGTTATATTAAATTTATAGAGAGCCACAATCTTATAAACCTTACGCACATAATCCTTACCCTTAGTGACAACAAATTTTCCAGATTCAATTACAATTTTAAAACCCTTATCATCTAAAGCACCATAAGAAACAAGATTTTTGCAGATGTCCGGAACATGAAGAACTTCATTCAATGTGAGAGTCTTTCTAGAAGTGAGCATCATCCCAACTTTGCCTTTTCCTGCAACCTGTGCTGCAGATGAGTTACCCATGTAGAGTTTCTCCCCTTCCCCTACCTTCTGATCGGAGGTGAGCATATCTTTGTTTCCACATACATGCTTGGTAGAACCAGAGTCTGCCCACCAGTCTCTCACATTGGTTACCAAATTAACTTCAGACACCGTACCAGAAAACTCGTTCTTGTTGTTTTCAACAAAATTAGCATTGTTTTTCTTGTTACTAAGTCTTTATGTTTTCTACAGTGAATTGCCATGGCCAGGAATTCCACAAACATAACAAGCACCCTTAATTTTACCAATGCCATATTTGGGTTTCTGAAACATACCTTTCTTGTGAGGACTAGGCTTAGGGTTGCGCTTGCTGCTCTCACCCTTTTCAGTATTGGAAGACTTCTATTCAATTACATAAGCCTTGTTGGACATGTCCCTTGCAGAAGATACATTCTTGTCTTTGGAGCACAGTAAATCTTCCACTTGCAGAAGATACGTTTTGTCTATGGCATTGAGCGCATTTTGTCTTAAATATTTTCTCTCATGTTTTCGTATCACCTACAGGTGCATCTGCGAATGACGCTATTAGACCAGAAAATAATAAAATATGATAATGACAGTAATTGTAAAGATAGAGAAACCAGAATCCAAAATGGTTTACTTTCTATTCGTATGTGTTTCAATACTTTCACTCAAAACAGATACAAGAGTACTACAAGTATGAGAAGTTGTAGAGATTTCTAATGGAGCAACATCTACATTAGATTTTTCTACTAAAATAAAAACGTTAACGAAAGTTTATCCGCTTCCACCCATTTGACAACTGAGAATTTTATTCCTTCTCCAACCCACCCGAGACTACGTTGTAGAGCTCTGGAAAATAAAATAACCATGTTTGTTTATTAAAGTAAGTTACTATTATTTATTTTTACCAAAATGTCTGCTACTTGTTTTCTATGAATGAACTTGAATCCCAAAATAATGTTACATTCATTTCAGATTTGAGCTGTGACTTGAAAAATAGCACAACATTGCCATTTGATTTTCATAACAAGTGAAAAAAAACCAAGGTGACCATATTTAGCATACAAAAACTCCTCCCATATTATTTTTTATAAATAAAACCATTTGAAATAAAAACCCCATTTTTATTTATAATGTTTAAATTTAGTTTTTACCACTTTTTAAAATGCCACCCTTGCTCTTCTTTATTTTCATCGGGTTCTTCTTCTCTTCTTATCTCATTTCTTCTTTTCTCTTTCTTCTGCCTCCTCCTCCCCACCACTATCACCACCAGCAGTGTCGCTTCGCCGCCACCAAACCAGTGAGAAAAGAAAGATCCGGAGCAACAACACCTTCGTCTCCTCCACCAACACCTCTCTCTCTTTTTATTTTATTTTTATGTTCACCAATAGTAGCTCTGTCACCCGTATCCTCCACTAACAAAACCTCCGTCTCCTCTACCAACACCACCAACACCTCCTTCTCTTTCTATGTCCAGATCTGCCACCAACGACATCTCCTTCTCCCCATCGCTTCCTTATCCTTATCTTTTCTCCCCCACCACTACATGTACAGATCCACCACCAACATCACCTCCTCCTCCTCCTTTTATTCTTTACAAAAATCACCAACACCCCCAGATCATCATCGTTGAAAATCATCATCAAAAAATAATGATACATCATCATTGTCGAAATTAGAGTTTTTTGTTGGTGAAACATCGGAAAAATGATGAAACCAAATTTGGTTTCATCAAATTTTACAAAAACTAAATAACGTTGAAACCAGTGTTTGAGATGGTGGAATGTCTGAAAAATGATGGAACCAAATCTGGTTTCATCAAACTTTACAAAAACTAAACAACGTTGAAACCAATTTTTGTGTTGGTGAAATGTCATAACCAAAACAATGATGAAACTTTTTTTGGTTTCATTATTTTTTTTTCATCTGGAATAAGGTGGAACCAAATAAATGATGAAACTTTTTTTGGTTTCATCATTTTTTTTTCATCTGGAATAAGGTGGAACCAAATAAATGATGGAACTTTTTTTGGTTTCATCAAATTTTAGTAAAACTAAACAACGTTGAAACCAATTTTCTTGTTGGTGAAAACAGTAAGTTTTATTGAAACCAAATTTGGTTTCATCTGATTTGTGCCTACTTTATATCGTGAAACCAAAGTTTAATGGTGAAGCAATACGTTTATGTTAAAACCAAATTTGGTTTCAACTAAATTTTTCCTAGTTTATTCAATTTGGTGGATTTGGTTTCTTCGTTGAAATTGTGTTGGTGAAATGCAAATTTTATGTTGAAACCAAATTTGGTTTCATTATTTTTCTGCCTAACTTTTATCGTTGAAACCAATGTTGCTGGTGATATCGGTGGTGGTGTTGTTGGTTGGTGGTAGTGCTAGTTGGTGATGGTGAGTGGTGCTCGGTATTGGTGGTGGTGGTCGTTGGTAGTGGTGTTGGTTGGTGGCGGTGCTGGTTGGAGGTGCTCGTTGGTGGTAGTTCTGGTTGCTAGTGGTGGTGGTTGGTGGTGCTCGTTGGTGGTGGTTGTTGCTGGTACTCATTGGTGGTGCTGCTAGTTGGTGGTTGTGTTGCTGCTGGTGGTGGTGCCGTTGGCTGGTGGTGCTTCTAGTTGGTGGTTTTGTTGTTGCTGGTGGTGGTGGCGCTGGATGGTGGTGAGGTGGAGCTGCTGATTAATGGTGGTGAAAACTAGAGAGAAAAAAATGAAAGAGAGAGAAAACATTTTTTTTTTAAATCTAGATTTGGAATTTGGTTTTCACCTGAGATGGGGTGAATTTGTTAGGTTTGTTGGGCATAATATAACTCATAAGGGTATTTTAGATATATTAAATCAAATGTGATTTTTGTGGATAATTTATTTTGTTGGAGTTTTTGTATATAGATGGTGATAACTTTGGGGTTATAACCCACAGATTGTTTGATTTTTGTGTTGTTCCCTTGTATATAGATCGTGGGTTATAACCCCAAAGGTGTCACTATCCATGTACAAAAAACCCATTGAAAGAAAACTAACACAAAAACCCCATTTAACATAATATGTCTAAATTAACCTTTTAGTTTAAATCATCCCAACAAAACATAAAACAACCTCATCATTATCCCCGAGTTTAAATCTCTTCTCACCACTAACACTACCAACACCAACCACCACCACCAACCAGCGCCACTAGTACCACCACCACCACCCCACCACCAAACCACCACCATCAACTACCAGCACCATCATTACCACCACCACCACCAACCACCATCAGTGCCACTGTCACTATCATCACCAACTAACACCGCCAACGCCAGCCACCACCACTAACACCATCTCCAGCGTCAATACCAACACCACTCCAGTACCACCAACGAACATTACCATCAACACCAACAACCGAACCACCATTGCCACCGCCAACCAATACCACTGCCACTACCAACACCAGCATTATCCCACAACCGACCAATACTATCATCAATGCTACCACCATAAACCAGCAACACCATCATAAAAAACTTACCATATCACTAAATATTGGTTTCAACGATAAAAATTAGGCAGAAAAATGAGGAAACCAAATTTGGTTTCAACATAAATTATCTTTTTACCAACACAACTTCAACGAAGAAACCAAATCCACTAAACTTAATAAACTAGGAAAAAATTAGTTGAAACCAAAATTGGTTACAACATAAATCTATTGTTTCACCACTAAAACTTTGGTTTCATAATAAAAAATAGGCAAAACTAAGATGAAACCAAATTTGGTTTCAACAAAACTTACTGTTTTCACCAACAAAAACATTGGTTTCAATGTTGTTTAGTTTTTGTAAAATTTGATGAAACCAAATTTGGTTTCATCATTTTTATGATATTTCACCGACACAAACGTTAATTTCGAAAACGATGATGTATCATTATTTTTTGATGATGATTTTCGACGATGATGATCTGGAGGTGTTGCTGGTGTTTATAAAGGATAGAAGGAGAAGGAGGAGGTGTTGTTGGTGGCGGATCTCGACATGTAGTGGTGGGGGAGGTGATGGGGGATGAGGAGGTGTTGTTGATGTAAAATCAGGACATAGAAAGAGAAGGATGTGGTGGTGGTATTGGTGGATGAGACGGAGGTGTTGTGGCCGCTGGTTTAGTGGGGGTGTGGG
>JAJJMC010003557.1:2103247-2238872 GCA_023531435.1 Papaver californicum
GGGGTGGAGGTACTGTATGTACAAATATGAACATAAAACTAAAAGAAAAGAGAATGAGGTGTTGGTGGAGGAAACTGAGGTGTTGTTGCTGCCAGATCTGTCTCTTCTCATTGGTTTGGTGGTGGCGGAGCTACTGTTTCTGGTGGTGATGGTGGTGGGGAGGAGGAGGCGGAAGAAAGAAGAAAAGAGAGAAGAAAAAAAAGAAGAAGAACCCAATGGTGGGGAGGGAAGGACATGATTGACATTTTAAAAAGTAATAAAAACTAAATTTAAACATTATAAATGGAAATGAGGTTTTTGACACATTTTTATTTCAAATGGTTTTTATTTACAAATAATAATATGTGAGGAGTTTTTGTACACCAAGTTTGTTCACCTTGGTGTTTTACTACTTGTTATTTGATGGGTATTTTGGGTATTTCATGTTTTCTTCCCCGTAAAGATGGCTAATTTGCATTACCTCCTCTAAATATTATTAATTAGCAAAATCTCCTACCATTACGTTATCTATCAAAGTGTCAGTCATCTTCCACATAAGTTTTTGTTTTTTGAAACATGAAAATTTATTAAACTGCTAAAGGGCTATTACAAGAGGGTATGTGATACCCAAAGATTCATCAATTATAATTGAATCGTTATGCCTAGAATCTACAGTAACATGACAATGAAGCAGAATTTGAGCATCTGTCTCCGGATTAGAATTGCAATGGGGGTAGATGTTGGAATTGGTGAGGTGGATATGGATGAGGTTGTCGAGGGTTCGTAGGCCTTCGACGAATGCTTTCCACAAGAAAAGCTATACTTTTGATGGACACGGCTATGCCCATAAAAACTTAGTAGGTTGGTAGTGGGTGTCGATGCGATTGATCCGAGATGCTAGTCATGCCTTTGTATCCAGATGTGGAGTACTGCCCGAACGATATCTGTCTACCTCCTTGTTTTCCGGCTTGATCCATAACTTCAAACTGAGTCTTTAGATTTGATTGTGGCTCGAAGTAGTATCCAATCTCTGCCCTTGAAGGATTTAGTGCTAATAATGTTAATAAAGATATTACAAAGGTGACTAAAACTGAAATAAAGATATAAGCGGAATTATAGACACAAACTAGACTAAACTAAAGTATTAGCAAAGAAAAAGAAAACAAATTTGCTTGAAAATAAGAAGACTAATTGATGTAAACTACTAACTGGGCTAGGACTTAAAAAAACAAAAACAAAGACAAACTGAAATAATACTGATACTATAGAATTAGTAAACTACACTAAAACAAACTAAAGAAAAGAGACAGAAGCTTGAAAATAGGTGGAGTATCCACCGTCCCAAGAGGATTACCTACATGCATTAAGAATCTAATATATTAGTACTAGATCGTAATATAAATAATAATAATCTTCAAAGAGATACTAAGTTTGATCATGTTTTAGTTGGTGCAGGTGGCATGTCATGTTGTTGCTGCTACTCAATGGTTCACTCGATTTTTTCTCATCATCATCAAAGTCCAATGATGACCAAAGTTGGGATGGTACTGATGGATGCGAGATCTTCAGATGAAGCTTGAAGAATCAAATAAATTAAGATATATCATACTACAAACATTATCAACTGCATTAGTGCCCATATTGTGCAGTTCTTCATTTGTTGCTGCTGATGGTAGTATAGATAGAGATGAATACAAACCCGATTTGCTTCAATCTTAGGCAGAAGGAACAGAATAACTAGATAGAAAGCATGGATGCTAAAGTCAATCCAATTGTTAACATTCCTGTTGATGACTGCATGAACTCCAATCTTAAATATTGCATTATCCCTACCCTTATTCCGATTCTCAAAGAACGAGAGCCAAAACTTTCTTCAATTGGGGAAAATGAAGGCTATAAACTCCACAACTCTTCCATTATATTGGGATAAAAGGGTAACTTCAAACTCTTTTATTGGTGAAAGAGAAATCATAGATGTTCAATAAGTATCCCAAATTAGTATCGAAAATAAACTCCAAAACAAACTCTAGCCTCCCTCCTTAGTACCCAAAAATTCCAAGAAAATATTCAAACATAATTATATAGAAGTATTCGTCATTTAACTGACAGAAAACCAAACGAACCTCCAACGAACTATCAAGGAAGACTTTAAACCAAAAGAAGCTCTAAATAAACTAGTTGAGAAACCACCAACAAAATCAAAATCCAGAGAGGTTAAGCTGAAAATTTACTTCTTGTGGTATATTAGAGGAAACAACTGCCTTCCAACGTTTCTATTAATCAGGCTCATGGGTGTTTTAGGGTGAAAACAAATGTACTATAAAGTGGTACTTTCAAGTAGGTTCGAGAGATCAAGCTCGAACATGACGAGCCTAAACCAAGAAATGGCCGTTCACGTCCTGCTTCGATTACAAAGATGGAAAGGATTTGGGTAGGTCTTAGGGGAGGGAGGCAAAGAAGGTTGAGAAATATCAGTAGTATGTGAAGAAAAATGGATTCTCCGTAGAGGAATCGCTAATTCTTTGAGTTTTGGGTTTCTTCAGACTGATTGTTTTGTTGTGTATTTCTGTCTTGTTTCGAGTAGATGAGAATCATCTATTTATAGTTTGAAGAAGACAAAATGATATTTACTACACCAAATATACTTGTAGCTAAGTCGTTAAATATGACTAAGGACGTGATAGCTTTAGAGAGATATTGGATTTTGCTAGAAATGCATTGGATCTAGGGCGAGGGTGCCAGTACCAGGGGCGCCAGCCACAACAAGGGAGCTAGCCACAAGCAAAAGCGTTCGCCACAACAAGGGCGCTAGCCACAAGCAAGGTCGTTAGCCACAAGGGTGGTGCTAGCCAAGCAACAAGGGAGTTGGCCACAAAGGCGCTAGCCATAGCAACAAGGGCGTTAGACAAGGTAAGCAAGGACGTTAGCACAATAAGGGCGTTAGCAAAGGTAAGCAAAGGCGTTAGCGCAACAAGGGCGCTAGCCAAGGGCGTTGCGGCCAAGGATTGACGCTTTTGTTGCTAGCGTTAGATTTATCACTTTTGGTGCTACGACTTAGGTGCTAAGGAAAGTTAGTGCCTTTAGCGCTATTGTGTCTAACTAGTGCCAATGTGATGCTAAGACGAATGTCTAGTGCTATCTTGGCGTTAATATGAGAAAAGGCTAGGTTTAGCCTAAATGAATGTTTAATGCATCTTTTATGGCATTGTTTCTCGACTGTGGCGCATCAGAGAGAGTGGCGCATTATTTGTGGCTTATATTTAAGCAAAGTGCTAAAGCAGCATATTTAGGCTCAGAAGAGCAATTTGAGGTGCATTCGTTGCGAATAAAGCGTTAAGCTATAATGTATTTCAGGGTTAAGCATTAGCTACTCCCGAGTTTAATAGATGTTGCTAGAACGTCAATGCGTATTCGATGCAAGTTCAAGGAATTCAACCGTGGAATTTACGCGACTTGAGACTAGTTCAATACTGCATGAATATTACGAGCATTGAAGAGGCTACAAGGCCAATTTAGAATATTTAGGTGGAATCTGTGTTCTCAATTCGCTTGTGGAATATAAATAGAAGCACAATATTCTATACTAAGCATATGCGCATAAATATGCATACATATGTTCTTATTACTTAGTAGAGCCCTTGTCAAAAATTCACTATCTATGATGGGGTTCTTGTGGAAATGGGAAACAGAAACTTCACTAGTCCAAAAATGGACAGTGAAGATAAGGTTAATGCATAGAGCAAATAAAGGTATTGAAAATAAGGTTTCAACCAATAGAGGTTGAGGAGTATATCAACATTCTAGATGATTTATGGGTTAATTAATCTCAGGGGGAATCAAAAGAGCAAGATCTGTAGATAAAAATTCCAATCAGTTTAGAGGGTATGATTAGAGAGAAGCAGAAAACAAGTTCACATGATAAAAAACCCTAAATGTTTATGAGAAAGAATATTGGTGATATCTTTTGGATGCACAGAATAAAGATAACTGGTAGAATCGATGGCATAAAACTAGCATCAAACTTTAAATTTTAGTTGTAAATCCTTCATCACCACTATCAACTTCATAGAAGTATGACAACAACAGATAACCAACACAGCCAAAAACCCTAAATGTTTATGAGAAAGAATATTGGTGATATCTTTTGGATACAAAGAATAAAGATACCTGGTAGGATCGATGGCATAGAACTAGCAACAAACTTAAAATTTCAGTTGTAAATCCTTCATCACCACTATCAATTTCATAGAAGTATAGCAACAACAGATAACCAATGCAGCCAAAAACTCACAAATTCTATTGAATTGAGAATTAAGGTTGAAAAAAACCATGACCAAATAGCAGATCTAGCAACTAATAAGTCCTAATTGCCGGTGGAGAGGAAAAATTAGTCGAGAAAGGGGGGCTTTTCCTTGATTTTCTCCATTAGGGTTTCTGAGGTTGTTAGTCGCGGCTGCCACATAAGCTGTGTACACGTGGCACTTTATTTTTATTATTTTTGAGTTATTTATCTTCTGCAAATATACTAATTTGTATTATCTTCTCTAATGGTCGATGTGAAAAAAAAAAGATAAAGTAACCCCTCATGTGTAAGAAAAAGATATATATTTTGGGTAGTCTACAAGAGACGTGTACATTTTTTTCCATGTGTATGTTGAGTCAGCTAACTAACACTTAGATGAACACCGTAACGATATGAAATTTTGTTAATTAGCAATCTGTGGGGGAGTTAATGCAATTAGCAATCTTTACAATGGAAGAAACGCAAAATACTCCTAATTTAACATATGCAAATTTTTCTTAGCTATCTTCACGAGCTATTTTATGTGATCTGTGAAGTCCATAATAGTTATTGAAAAGCCAATTTTAAAAATTGCACACGAAATAAGGCTAAATGTTTTTTTTTGATTTTTTTTTTTTGGGACTTGTCTGTTTTTTGGAGAATACTATATTATTAGGTCACTAATGTATAGAGATAAGAGGTGTCCTAGTGGTTAGTAAATAACTAATATTACCCATACTTTTATCAACCTAAACTAATAATTGTTTTATTCCTAATATCTTAAATATAATTCTAACTTATGACCTAACTTAACCAAACCTAGTTTCAAATTTCATTTTCTTCCCCTTCTTCCCTCATCCACTTCCATAACTGTTCATCGTCGTCAAATAATGGTCGATTTCAAAACATTTTCATCGTCGATTAATCTTTTTTTTTTATAAATGGGTCGTATTAAACATGTTGATAGGGTCGAGTATTGAATACATGTTTGGTTGCTGCTGCAAATCAAGTTGTCGAAGCACTGTTCGGTTGAATCCATCAAGCGTTGGTATATCAACTTTGGTTGTCAGTTTCGTTATGTCAAACTTAGGACAAAGAATGTTGAGATAATCTCTATTTACTCATTGAAGAGTTGAAGACGTACTGAAGAAAAATAAAGACATCATCCATCAGATTGAGGTTAATAACTATTGACTTTGACTTGTTCTATTTCTATCATGTTGTTTCAATCGTATTCATTAAAAATTTAACTTACAAATATTGTTTACATGGCTTTAATATATAGATGACTAGATCATTATTATGATCTAAGTATCAAGAGGACGGATATACATTCGTTGTTTCCACAACTTATTATATTGAGGTACGTATTATAGTTTTTTATACTTTCATGATTTTGACATAACACAAATATGACTCTTGTTATTAGTTAGTATTGAACTTTTGCGAAACTAAATATATGTATTAGTGGTTACTCCATAATTTGAATTCATGTTAGAAAAACTTTTTTCTTGGACATGGTTTAAAAAAAAATTATACTCGAATTCAGGTTCTAAGTCTTCTTCACAGATCCTAAGACCGATCCTAACTTGCAAATTTCAAAATCTCTATTTTATATTCTCAATCTTTAAGATTTCGAAATATAAGCAAGTTGAATTTAAAGTTCATATCCTGAGAAATATTGAACACGTGATTAACTCAAATATATTATTCCTTTGATACCCAAGGCAAAATATTATTAATATCTTGAGATATGTTATTGAATCCATCTTTGGAATCGATATTCATGTGTTTATCTTTTCCAGAATATTAAACATAACTAGTGACTATATTAGCTAAGTACATTAGCATGCATCTAGATAATATTAGTTGTCATACTGGTTGAATTTCTCATATATTAGTTGGAAAATATTTCTTAAGATTTCATTACAACATTGTATGTTTATAGAATCCAAAGAATATCAAGAATATCTTAATTTCATAAACGATATTAATTGAATATCTCTGAGAGTTTTCGAAATTGATTTTCTTGGTTTTCAATCAAAGTCTCGGTCATAAAACTATAAATAGTGGAGCTTATATTTTCACAAACTCATCTCATAACACACCAGAGTCGTGTGGTAATTAATTCAAACAAAGTGACAAGTAAGTCTGGTTCGTTTCGAAAAAAAAACACTATTAACTAATTTAAAGTATTCGAATAAGACAAGTTCTAAGGTTGATTGTTCTTAGAAGGAAGATTCGATTAGGTATAAACCCTAACGAAACAATAACAAAATTAGTTGTCTTGTTGAGGCAGTATAGTGATAGTCTTCTCGACTGTTTGAAGAGCATCTTCCAACGAGAACTGATGTTTTGCTAGAAGATCTACAAGTGCAACTACTAAAGAGAATTGGTGTCATGCTAGGAGTTTTCACAAGTGTATGAATACAACAAAAGCAAGGTAACTTTGTCTTAATTACATTTAGTTCGAAGTATGATAGTATGCAAGAGGAGTAACTGCTTTCAATGTGTGTTTTAATTGGGCAAGGTCCCAAGGTTTTTCTGCACCTGTAGTTTTCCTCGTTAACAAAATTACGGATTCTTACTTTACTTTTATATCCGCATTATATTTGAATGGTAAAAGAGGAGGAGACTCCAACTGAACCCTATGAAAACTCTGTGTAAAAAACCTATTCAGTCGGTATAGTTTGTAGGAATCCTATTTTATGCCAACCGAAAGTCTAAGTGTAAATTTTTTCATCAGTTGGTATAATTAGACTGCAACACATACTTAATGTCGAATGATGTATTTTTATCTGAACCATTTTTTCTCTCTCGACATGCTCGACTTGTAAAAGATCAATACCGACTGTGGTTTATTCCATATTGACTGATATTAATTCAATACCGACTGTGAACCATAAAATTCTTATTTAGTTTTTGTTTGATGGATTGTTCGATCAAAAGGTAATACATCCAAAGGAAAGAAAAAGGAACCTCTTGATCCTAAGAAAGCATCTAAGAGGATTACCAAGGAAGTTGGCGATTCAACAGGAAACAATCCTCTTGCCTCTCCAGATTTTATTTATCCTTGTAATAGGCGTAAACGTTTGGGTGTTGGAAAGAGAGGCACTGAGCATGTCCCGAGGGACCATAGTAAATTAACAATCCGGGAACCTATTGAAGCAGAGTTTCTTGGGACTCAAGATGATAATAAGGAGGAGGATGTAACTGATGTAGTTCTACCTACAAAAGGGAAAGGGAAAGCGGCTGAGGTGGGAGTTGAAGAAGAAGAAAATAAAGGTAAAAAGACTCATATTCCTGATCCTGACGATATGCTACCTTCTCACCCTAAAGGAAAAATATGGGGTAAACCCCTAGAGAAAGATTTGTTATTCGGCTACAAAGACTTGTGGGATCATACGATCTATTCAACATATGTAGATTATCCCCCTTATGTTTTTTAAGGATTTATGATCGTTTATTTATGTTTTTTTTTTGTTTGTAGGATCACAAGGATGCGGTCCGTGTCCGCAGACACCAATTGATGCCTGTTTAGGGTTTGGGCTTAGAATGTGATGATGTTAGACTCTTAGTTGAACAATTTGGTATGTTATCTGCGATTACTAATCACGTGGACTATGATGCTGTCACGGTGAATTAATTTTGGAGCGGTTTTACGAAGAAACCGATACCATGCATTTCCCCTGTTGCGAGTTGACTGTGATCCCCGATGATGCCCAATAAATTCTAGTACTTGATGTGCAAGGTAGAGCTATTTTAGAAGGAAATTACACCAAGGACTTGGGATGGCAGCAGTTGTATAATCTGACCAAGGAGTTATTCGGTTGGGACGTCGAGACTTCAAAACAAAGTTTCTACAAGAATAATGGTTATACTACCAAGATGCTCAAACTCAATATGCTAAAGGAAACCTTTGGAGGGACATTGGTTAGAAAAGAGAATGGAATACTGGGTCCCGAAGATATTATCCATACATCCCCTCCTATATGTTATATATCTTGGGTACGAGGATCTTCCCTGACACTAGTGAAAACCGGGTGAATGCCAACTATCTTCAATTGTTGCATCATTTGGGAGAGGTCTACAACTAATTGTTGGGTACTGCAGTGGTTGCACATTTGATGAGTGAGACGTGGAAAGCCTCTAAGTGACCTGTAGGGACTTTGTTGGGAACATGACTCTCTTCCAGGTAAGCTCGAAAAAATTTGATTGTTGTTGTATTTATTTTTTAAGTATGTTTACAACATGTTAATTCTTATAAACTTTATTACTTTAACATATGTATGGGCGTATGAACACTTCCCAACATTGTTCAAAGATTTTCCATACTTGACCATAAATGGCGATTGGGAGCGAGAGCAAGGGCAGCCTTGAGCTCTTATGTAATACCCAATATTTTTATTTACCGTTTCGGGTCGGGTTATCCCGACTTATCTAATCTTGTTGTTTAGGTTGTTGTTTCCTTTGCTTTAGTTTAGGTGGGCTGCTTGAACTAGGAAAGCTACAAGTTTTGGGTGGAAATATAGTCACATAATTAATTTTAATAAATAAATAAAATCAAGAGAAAATGAAAAGATAATTAAAATAAATAAAATAAAACCATAAATAGGTATATTGATTATTAGTATTAATATAGGTTTTATATAAAAATTTGGGAAAAGAAATTAAAAGATTTGAAAACCAAAAGCTAGGTTAGAGAGAATGATAAGAAGAAGAAGCTAGGGTGTTTAGAGAAGAAGGCTATGGACAATCAAGAGGATTTTATAGCTAATAAAAAGGTAGAATGTAAAACCCTTTCTCTTTTGATGTTTTTCTTTGGGTGTTTATTTCGTACGATTTTGTATTGTTAGCGTTCAGTAATGTATTCGAATAAATATTTATCTTCGATCGATGATCAGGTTTTTTCTATTGATAGTTAATATAATTAGGTACACCGGTTAAAATTTGAGAATTATCCACCGTAAACTCACCGTTGAATATTTGTTTTAATTTAGATGATAGTTTCCAAAATTCTGGACAGTTTCGCTTATCCATGGTTTTGATGTTTTTAGGAAATTTTGATGATGTTATAAAAATATTTATCTTAACAAAAGTTGTATATTTGTACGATACCTTTAATTATGCTTTGGGTTTGCTTAATTTTAATTATTATGAATTAACTAGGAATATTTTGGTAATATGATGTAATATGCCCATTTTTTATGTTGATATTGTAAAATCAATAACTTATGATTAAGCAGTTAGGTTGCTGTGAATTTTGGGTATGTTATTAATAATGGTGTCAGAAATGTTCACCAAAAGTTTGAGGGAGATCGGAAAAAGTTATCACCATGAAATAATTAGTGTAAGATGTCTGCAGTTTGTAAAACTTATTCTTATTTGCATATATGCTTGGTGAAATACATCATTATTTGTTTGTCATATGATTTGATAGTATTTGTTGTAAAAATGATTTATAAATGGAAATGAGTTCATATTTTTCCGTTAGATGGAACTTGGTTCCAAGCTAACGACGGATAATGATTCCCGAGAGAGAATGTGTAATGATTACTAAAAACGTATAGGGTAATGATCCCATGATCCATCGATGGCGGCTGTCCATGCCGAGGTAAACGATAGGTGGGAGTACGAACCAAGGACATTTGTACCATGAAATCATGTGTTGAAATCTAAATTGAATGAATTATTGAAAACATTAATGGTGTTGTGAATGGATGTGATGAATCCTAAATTGGATAATTTGTCAGAAATATTATTGGTATTATGAACAATTTGTTGAAAACCTTATTGATATTGTGAGATTATTTGTTGAATATATATAGTTGACTCCTTGAAATTATATCGTATAGTCTTGTTTATGTTTACTTTGATTCATTGATGTTGTTATGCATATTTTGAGAATGTGAATGTGTTCTACTGAGCTGTCATCTCACCCCAAGTGACATTCTTGTAGATTTCATTAAAGGTGGAAATGGAACTAAGAAGTTAGTTATCTTGTTGACTATGTTATATTTCTTGTAATTGCCTGACGTGTAATTTGATCCCATTGTTTGTTGAGAATATTTTTAAAGATATTTAAATAGTGAATTCTTGATTTCAAATTCAATTGTGCTTGGTGAATAAAATAAACAAAGAAAATATGTATATGCATTAGTCTCGTTCCACCCGTAACGTTCTGAGTTCGGATCTCCATATGGGTTTGACCTTGGTCCGGAACTTAGGGTGTTACATCTTAGGTACCGGTTCAAAGGGGGTCCAAAGCCAGGTAATAATAAACGGTTGATACAAATGAGATTGGATTTAGATGGGATAACGTCTGATAAGGTAGTGTTTGATCCTTACAAGAAGGATAGAGAAGTCGACCACTACATTGTTAGGGATAACGATGTTGCCTTCTGTAACGGACCCTTGTTTCACCCTGAAGGATTTGTCATGTACAATCCTCTCCGTGTAATGAGGCAACTTGGGTACAAGCAAACAAGCATGCTAAAATATGTTGATCGGCACATTTTTCAAGAATGTTTTTCGGATCGTTCATCAACCTTGACCACAACTGTCGTAGATTACACACCTCCACCAATCCCGAAACATTTGAGGGAAATGCAAATTCATTGTATGTTGGATGCAAATGGTTGGGGTATTACCATCAGTGGCGATGAAGCGGATCCCCACTATTATTCGAGATACGTATATTGGGCTCATGGTTACGTGGTACGCCCGACAAATATTGAATTCCCTCCTCAGAAAAATAAAAGAAAAGAAGGCAACCCCTTCTCCATCTTCTACTCCAACTTCTTCTCAATATCATGCTTCAATCACAAATCTTTTATCAATGGTGGTATGTGTGTTTTTGCTTATACTTGTGGTTTTTTGTTTATATGTTGTATTCTTATTCAAATGGCAAATGATGCATCTTGTTTTTTTAAATAAGTATAATAACTTTATGTTGTATATATGAATATGAAAAATGACGGAAACAGATAGGTGGAATTAATAAACTTTTTAGTTGCAAAGTTGATAAAGGAGAAACGCTGACCATTGAAGAAATGTGTCAGGTCGATGAGAAACTAATGAACGTTGATAATGTTCAAGCGAAGGAGTTTTTTGGTGAAAATAAGAAGCGGGCGTCGAAGAAGCCTATGCGGGAGTGATTTATATTTGTTTACTTTGAACAATTTAGAACTTATTTTCTTTGGGTCCCGTAAAACAATGTTGAATTCGTTTAAGTTTGGTTTTGTTTGATTAATGGTACTCTTTTTTTGGATGCCACATTAAGGATTTTTAGTTTAAGGTCTATGTTTGATTTGAACAATTCAATTTATCTTATGAAAAACAATTAGTCAGCAGTGCTTAGTGGTCTGTCGGCATTATCGACTTCTCTGTCGGTGTTATGTTTCAAATAATTATTTTAGATGTTTTTTTTACTTTTTTTCTGTATTCTTTTAAGATGAAGTCGGCTTAGTTTTAGTTTTATCAATTTAACACCGACAGAGTTGTCGACATAGTCTACTCTTCTGCCGGCATTTGGATGTTCACAAAGCTTTTTTTGTATGGTTTTCATCAGAAGTCGGCATAGTATGTTATAAGCATATAAATACCGACAATGCTATCGGCATAGAAGTTGTAAAAATCATCCACGCCGACTGAATTAACATTCAATTTATCTACTTTGGACATGAGTCGGTATTGTTCTGTACTATAAAGGAAATGCCGACTTCGTAGTCGGCATTGTCTTTATGATAGAAGTTTATGCCGACAATTATCATTTTAGACAAAAAACACTTACCTCATATGGACATGATTCGTGTATTGAGTAACCATTAAACGATTTTTTTTTCATTCATTAATTGATAAGAAATAAGTTTAGGGAATACAACAAACATCATTGAATATCATTGGTTAATAATATAATGTATCCTGGAGCCCAACGCTTAAAGTATCGATAACAATCATAGTGGAGAAAGGGTCGGCCGTTACGTGTCTCCCACAAACTTAGAGCACGTCTCTTATGAAAGAATCAATAATAAAACTAACATAAGAAATGTATGCAAAGTAATTACGAATCTTAAGAACAACCTAATATGTTGATATATTCACTTTTTCCGCAAGTCTAGCTCCGGAATGATACTGGTTAACATGTCTACGCACTTTAACGTACTCTTTCATCTCCCCACAGATACAGTAGACGAATCTATCATCCAAGTCTTTCCATTTACGGTGATTAGGATTCCCGTCTAAATCAATAAAGAATTCTTTGACTCTTTTCCAAAACATTGAATACCTTTCGTTAGGTCGCTCGAGAAATGTCGTAATGAACGCTTTAACAAGCATTAGATTATCTTCTAACGTGAACGGAAGGTTTGTCATTTTAAAAATAAATTTAATATTGATCTTGGGGTAAATATGCATTAGAGTAGATAAATGGGGACCTTTTATATACAACTCTACATAGACTATGCCTCCAACGGCTAGAAAACTGACTGTTGTGCAAAAGTCGGCATTGTCTAAAAAAATAATTTAATGCCGACTGAACACTTATACCCATTGTGTAACATTATAATGTTCATTCGACATGCTCGATACCTATACATCCAATGTCGAATGAGCACTTATATCCTTAATATAACATAATAGTGGTCAGTCGGCATGCTCGACACATATACATTCAATGCCGACTGAGATTCCTGATTCTCTGATGCTGAATAACTTGTCGTCGGCATGTTTTTGGATTTGAAATCCATGCTGACTGTAGTTTTGAGCATAACAGTGTGTACCCAACGACTTAATTTTTGAAAATTGAGCCATAACTAGCCGTTGGGTTTTATTGTCTATAAAAAAACTCTTCTCTCAACAAAGAACACTCACACTTCTCTCAACAAATACTCAAACTCCTCTCAACATATATCTTCTTATTTCTTCATCTTAAAACAAGTATCTTAAAATATTAAACATGGCTTCTAGGTTCACCACCAAAGAAGATATAGGCATCGTTCGTGCGTGGGTGGTGACTACAAAGCAAGACGAGGTGCTAGGTATTGACGATACCACAGACCCTTTTTGGAACCGTGTATTTATGATTTATATGGCGTTAAACGGTAACCGAAATTCAAGAACGATGAATACGGGTAAAGAAAGATATTTTTTCATCTTTGATACATGTGGTTTTTATGGATTCAGTGTCCGACGTGAAAGACTCTTATCTTTATCTTGACCTTGAGAAACGAGTAAGTATATCTCAATTACATGTTAATCAAATCCGATTTGAAAATAATACTAACTTACTATTGGTTTCATTTTTCAGAGAACTATTGCTCTTAAAAAATTTAAGTGTGACTATAACAAAAGATTCAGGCATTTCAAATGCTATGAAGTCTATAAAGAAAATGACTCGCATTACAATGTAGAATGACTCTTCAAGTGCAACGCTATTATCATTTTTATGTCTTTTCCTTTCATTGTAAAGTATTTTTCATTGTTATGTCTTGTTCTTTCTGTAATGTCCTTTGCTTCTTTGTAATATCTTTTCGTTCAATGAAAACATGTATCCTTTATGATACATTTTGATAATTTTCTTAATAATAGAACATAATAGTTCACAGTCGGCATCCTTGAAATCTTCTTACAACAATGCCTATAATTACAAATCCCTTTTATTATTTATTATACTAAACTGTCGGCATGCTCAAAAACATAAGTTCCATGCCGACTTAGAACATATGAGTCAGTCGGCACTCATGTTTCTCATTTTTAGCATACTGAATAAATAGTCAAATATTGTGATACTGAATCATACTTAGTCGGTATGGAATGGTGGATTATACAACAATGCCGAATGAGGCTCTTGACAAAGTAAAAGAGCCAGCAACTAATTTTTTTTTAAAAAAACTACCCAACTAGACACAACGACTAGTTCTAATTCCCAACTAAGTAGTTTTTGGGGGCCTACTCTATATAAGGATGTTAACGACATGTTTTACTCATTTGAAAACCTTAGCATTATACTCAAAGTAAATCTATTTTTCAATGGCAAGTCCATCATCAACTACCAATTCAACTGAAGAGATACTTAAAATATGCAAACAAACTACTTCATCATCATCAACTACCAAATCAATTAGTGTTATGGAAGAAGAGATATACAAAACAAGCAAACAAATTAGTTCCATAGAGAAAGAGGTACTCAAGAAACAAGGTTACGACCAATTCCAACTAAGAGAAAGATTAATGGGTTAGAAATGTTTACGTCGTAATGGATCTTCCCGAAGAAGATATAGATGGGCGTATATTTTGGATACAAGTAAAAACAGGACCTTTTGTTCCCAAGTTGGACGGTAAGTAGAAGAAACTACGTTTTGATTACGGGGACAACTATATTTCTTCAAGGACCATTCATGTTAAGAAATTGTGCTAGAAGTACAACGAGTTTCTGGCTAGGCACAGAGGGGACAAATTTACGGCACACGATGCATATACCAAATAGAGAGGAGAGCCGTCTTATCATTTCGAAGCTTCCAAAATAGTTGAGTCTCGCACCGAGAAAAAAAATGTAATGTGTTTCTTTAGTAAGACCAAGTTGGTCTACAAGTTGTTAGTCTAATTTCATATTGCTTTCACGTTCTAATGTAATACTTGTAAACCCAAGTTTGAATCTAATTATCTTATTAATTTAAGTCTAAATGTTATTCAATGTTATTTATCATATTTAGGTCACAATCGGCATAGTATACACCACAGTCGGCATTGTCGACACATCTGTCACCATGGTCGAGTCTTTGTCGGCATTTTGATGTTCACATGCTTATTTTGGAGACTGCACTGACTTTTTCTGTATACTTTTCATCAAAAATCGGCATAGTTTGTTATAATCATTGCAATGCCGACTAATCTAACTTACTTTGACCTACTTTGTACATTAGTCGGTATTGTTTTCTACTACCAATGATATGCCGACTGTAAGTCGGCGTTGTTGTTAACTATTAAAAACAATGTCGACTGTACCTTAGATAATAGCCATTTCATTTCTAGGATACATTCGGCATGCTCGAAACCAATAACATATAAATCGACTGATAGTCGGCATAGTCACAACAATGCCAATGCAAGCTCAATATTTAAGACCACCAAGACACAAAACTAAAAACCATTCATGACATAAAACTTCAAACCATTAATTGAAATAAAACCATTTCATTCATTGAGCGTGATTAATTCATATTTTAAAAGTCATAATATAACCGACAACACAAAAAACCATTTCATAGTAAGTCCCAAATTTAATCTTCTCAAGTTTATAACATTTCAATTATTATTGTTGGTTTCTTCACGGATAAAATTAAAGCATCCCACACTTGGTGATTTTCCTCATACTTTGTCATCCAACTGTTAGAGTGATTGGGCATTACACTCGGTATTTAGTATATGCACAAAGCGGTGGTAATGGATAATTTTCCTTTAACTTGAGACCTATAAAATGGTTCTCGTTCACGAACGCCATAACAATTCTTCTTTTCTTCAATGACCCTTCACGCACCTAGAATTTTGGTATAAACATACTTCCTGTCCCAGGCGCAGAATAATAAACCACACAGTTAAATATATCTGCTATGAGATGCCCACACACTGATACTTTTATCCAATAAGACGATGAAAGGAATTCCATGGGTTCCTTTGTCCCTAGTAAACGAGCATGCAAATCATTGAATTCTTGTTCATTGTCCACCATTGCTTCATATAAACTCTTCCTTTTGATTAGTGTTGCGGCCATACCCATTCTTGTATATTGGCATTATGTCATCCCCAATGTATCCGTCGATTGTAAGTATCGTAATTGCTCGGTGATAACATGATAACCACAATTTCCATCTCCATCCACATCGTCCATTGATATAACATATTCACGAATAATCTCGGGAAGTTACTTCATATACTCTTTTATTATTGTATAAAAAGTTCGCTTCGGATTACCGATTTTCGGATCTCTTGGGGTTTTCATATTACCTCTTGTTTTCCTTATTATCTTCATACCATCTTCGGCAATTTTCGGAGACACAAATTCCTTCAATGTACTTCCTCTCTTGGGAGGAACTGGTGCTTCCTCAACGTTGGGAATAACTTGGGCATTGTCATCTTGTTGTGGAGTTGACGTAATAACCTCTTTCTTCGGCCTACCTCTTTTCTTTGGACCTGGTCCTTCCTCGAGGTTGGGAATAGCTTTAAAATTTCCATCTTGTTGTTGCGGAGTTGATGTACTAGCCTCCTTCTTCGGCCTACCTCTTTGTTTTGCAACCGGTCCTTCCTCGAGGTTGGGAATAACTTGGGAATTGTCATCTTTTTGTGGAGTTGATGTACTAGCCTCTTTCTTCGGTCTTCCTCTCTTCTTTGGATCCGGTGTCTCATGAACATTGGGAATAGCTTAGGAATTCTCATCTTGATATTGTGGAGTTAATGTACTAGCTTCCTTCTTCGGCCTTCCTCTTTTCAGAGAAGCTGGTTCTTGATATACCTCGCTTCGGATATCTCAAAATCACATGAATCTCTTTTCTTACTATCTTCATGCTCTGTCTCACGTTGACTTGCTTGGTTTATAATTTTTATTTGTTTTGTCCTATCCAATTTGGTCGGTGGTCTACCAATATGCTTTCCTTTTATTGGTTCCTTCACGTCTATTGTATATGGGTGACTCAATCGCCTTATTTGGATCAAAAAAATTTATCTTTGAGCCGATTTTCCTATTGCGTAAGTGTTGAAGAATTCTTGGGCTTCCTTAGCCTCCCATACATTTTTTCCGCCATCTTCTGTAGAAGGAGGGGTGAAAGAAAGTCGTTTCCAAAACGGACCAATAGCCTCAATAGGTATAATATCATTATACTTCACAAGCATATGACGACATGGAAGACCCATAGACGACACCGTTGGACAAATACACACATAATCTGGTTGGCCATGTTCTCTCTCCCAATTTAATTCTCTCATCATATACGATATCGCCCAATGTGACACATTGTACTCTACTCCTTGGAGTAACTTTTCATCCTTCAAATGTATTGTCATTCTCTCCATTGAGATTTTTTCAAAAGCTTTCTTGATTTTATCAATATCATTCTTGAAATATTGTTCCACTGCCTCGGTCACCGTAGCAACATTTCCTTGATTCGAATATAAGAGTTTCTTCAATCGGTCGTGAGCGGACTCTGCAATACTAGTGGATTCAGTGCCATAACGTCTATATCGGTTGGTCCATGCACGCACAAATTTCTCTTTATAGGGATCCAACCATTGGTTACTGCAATATTTTACCACACTTAGGTTATTGTTTCAATAAGAAATAAACGTATTCAAATTCTCTTCATATATAACCTCGGTGATGGACCAAACCAAGGCATCCCACTCGCTTAAAAAACTCAACCATTTGAGATAATTTTGTTTGTGTTCTTTGTCCACCATCTCTTTAGTTATCTTTCTCTTTTTCTCTTGTTCCTTGGTTGATAATTGGCTTAATCGAACTTATTTCCCATCTTTTTCTTTCTTGGACTTCTTAATATCCTTCTTTGGTGGTTCAATAACCGTATGACAATTCTTTTTCACATTTTTCCCTATATGGAATGTATAAAGAAATTTTTATACATCTGGGAGAACATATGAAATCACGGTCATTAATGCTTGTTCATTATCAGTTATTATAACCCTTGGAAGATCATTGTCACGGAAGAGTAACTTCAACTGTTGTAAGGCCCATATATAGTTATGATCCTGCTCGTCTCTCATAAAACACCAAGCCAATATGAATGTTACCTTATCCTATGTATGACCCACGATGTTGAACAATGACATATGATATTTGTTTGTCTTGTAGGTGCAGTCCATCATAAGAACCGAGAAGAATGATTGAGCCAATTGTACCATCAACGGATGTTCAATGAATATTTGAAGGACTTTTCTATCCGACTCTATCTTCAATTTGTGCGTGTAGTTGAAATCAGTGGATAACTTTAGAAATTCTTGCATAACCGACCTTCCTTGCCATTGCCGCCTTCTTATATATGCTTTTACACTGTAAATAGTACTTAAAGAAGACACATTGGGGGTTTGACTAGGTGTGGTGCGTGTTTTAGTCAACCTATCTACTTCCTTTAATTGATCGGGTTTCAACTTTGCAACTACAGAGTAGCCAACAAAGGTCGATGGATCCGGATGGTTATGTCGACCGCACATCACTTTCGTCTTCCATGCATTTCCTTTTAAATTAAATACAAGCTTGAAGGGGCATCCATCCTTTCTCGTTATAGTCTTATATACTCTTTTAGTCTTCTTTGGAAACACGTATTCCCTTTTCTTGTGGCTAGCGTACTTCCCACCTCTCTCACAAGCCATCTCAAACCTAATTAATTTGCTTTGATTGTTTCTGACTTGAACACACTTTTTTTAAGAGCGGTATCTATAGCCTACTTGATTACATCATCTTTACTTGTGAATTCCTTTATTACACATAAACATAAACAAGTTATATGTCTGGTAACAAATGCTGATACATACTTTTGAAATCATTTCGTAACTTACTAAATCATTCGTATAGTACTCTGAAGTATCTGGACCCAACTCTCCCAATGGTTTAAGATCAGTATCGGTGGAAACTACAATCTAACCACAATAAACAAGTAAATTAGTTGAGATAAAGTAAAGAAGATTCAACAGTCAACATGTTTTATAACTTGAGCAATGCCGATTGCGTTCATAGTGAGTTAGAAAATATATGAAAGGAATCAGTCGGCATTGTAAAAAGAGTTACCCTCAATGCCGACTTACAACAAAATTTTCTCCATATTTTTTCAAACCAGTTGGCATGCTTGATAGATTAATAACAATACCGACTGACATATTTTCAAAGGCTTGGCATTTTTAAATAGTCTTAGCCGACATTGTAGACTTAGCCATCTTCAATGTCGATTATGATCATAAAAATACTGGCCAATTTTTTATGACAATCGGCATAGTTATTTTTCCATCTTATTATGCCGACTGTGAATCCAAGAAGAACCCTTTTTGGGAAATATTATTGGAATCAGTCGGCATACTAAGATCTCTTGGACTATGCCGACGAAGGTCATACAAACCACTGATAAATTTTGGGGTCATTCAATATTGTATATAGAATGAATACCATACCGACTGTATCTCCAACCAATATACTTAGTTTTGGCATTGCATAATGTTTGAATACCATACCGACTAACTAAATCGGCATTGTTATTAAACATCGACAATACCGACAACAAGCTTTTCCACTCAACAACCATGGCGATTCAAACTCCATAAATCACTTTCTAGATAATTTGGACTTATACCTGAGTATTTGGAGCATTTATATCTTCATATCTTCATTTCCATGGGTTGGTTCTTCACTTGAACCTTTGTGCTCATAATTGTCTTGATTTTAGGGTTTTCTCATAGATAAAATTTTGATTATCAACAAAATCTTGCAATATAGAATTGTTATCAAAGGCAACGTAAAACCCTTCTCCTTATTGAGATGAAGGTTTCCCAAGCATCAAAATCTTGATTAGATTCACTCATTTCTATAAACTCTTCCCAAATCTCACTTGTTTTTTAGACCTCTTCTTCATCTCCTCCTCTTCTACCTATTTTAATAACTAACATAACACACTAACTATAATAATAATCTTAAGTTTTATTTTAGATAATTAATTAACTAACAACTAATTAAACAAGAGTAAATTAGGAATTACGAAAATATCATGAATAAGGGGTTTTAAGAAATACCTCAAAATGACCCTATTTTGTTTTACTTTGTATCACCAAATTTTGTGGGGTTATCTGATGTGTGTCGTACCACGTCAAAATTATATATACTTTCTCACTTTAACAAAATATGGATTAAGTACAATAGTAATAAGGATTCGTTCCACGGGAGGCTATTGTTGTTATTCGAATTCAATTTCTTAAGTAAAGATGAGGTTTTTGGTTTTAGAATTGTTTAAAGTAAATAAAACTAAGTAAAAAGACATTGATCGCAAGAGTATCCCGTTTATTTCCAAATTCATCATAAACACATTAAAAAGATGCGAGTATGAATTCTACCTAGAGAACAACCCAACGTGTAAAAAGCACTAATCAAGTTTAATTCCCCATGAACATTAAGTTTTATGAAATAAGGTTAATCAATGCAATTGAACGTGAAAAACACACTAATTCAATTTAACAAAGGTTATGATTCATATGTGTTTGCTAGGATGTATCACTACAAGCAACAACCACACTTATATTACTTGAAATCAGAATGTGTCATCTTTTTTCGTATTTAAAACCCTAATTTAGCTTTAGAGATGAAAACAAGTTAAATTGATTCCGGACTCAACCAACGAAGTGTTCAAATCATGCAAAAGTTATAAAAAATGAATCACAAATGACAAATATTGAGACAAAACTAATATATTAATCAAATATCATATTTGAGAAATCAACTTTAATCTTTAACCAACAATAAGTAATTAGCTACTCATAATTATGGAGTTCATACACACAAAGTAAAGAAGAAGATAAAAATATTGCAAACCCTAGACGCATGAGAAAGAATGGTGGCTCCTTGCTCCCCAAAAAACAGAAGTAAAAGTTTATCTCGAATAGTTGTAGAGGACTCTCCCTTTTATAGCTCTTCTTGTTTCCAAAACTAGATCAAACTCTTCAATTTCTAAATATAAACCCAAGTCAAATAAATCCATCTACTAGCCCATACATGAGAAATAACCCATTAAAGTTTTTGGTCGGAGGTCCAGAAAAGTGGTCGGAATTCTACCGGAAAAGTTGTCAAAAAACAGTTCATGTGACCGGAAAAAGTGTCACCGGCCGTCAGAGTCAAGCTAACGGTCCACCTGTTTAGTGTCACAGTCAATTGACGGTCAAGGGGGTAAAGGTAGCGTTAGATTGAATGAGTCCGTCATTGAGTCAGCTACCTAGTCAGCTGACTCGGCTGAATGGTCTCACTCAACTGAGTTGGATCGGACTCAGTGAGTTAAATCGTTGGAATACAAATCCGTTGGAGTTCTGTTTGTATCTAACTGATTTCCGGTCCAAATTCAGGCCATCTAGAGCTTCTGCCCTGCACAGTTCCTAACATCTACACAAATCCATCAATTCATACCCATTCAACGTTCAGTTTCAGGCCACCAATTTCACTACAGCATCACCACAACCAATCTGCAACTTCAGCTTCCCTGCAATACTCGCAGGCATCTCCATTTCATGCTCCAACAACACCAATTCTTCGATCTGATTTCTCTCTTGATGAAATAAACCCATTTATTTTCTTATCTCAGATTCGTCTAAACCTTCTCAATCAAACCCATGTCTAAATTCTGACCTCAACCCATTTCCTTGTTTGAATTGAATCTTCAAATTGAAACCCATCTTTCTCATCTCACATACCACATACCCATTCTCAGATCTTCTCAACAATGAACCCTAAATCCTTCTCATCTTCAATTATCAACCTAACTCAGTTTGAATCTCGAGCTCAACCATCAAAACCCACTTCAATTCTTCTCTCAAATCGAACTCAGATCCATCTTCTATCTCCAGTTTCATCAATAGCGAACCACCACCAGACCTTGTTCATTTTTTGACAACGTCAACTCCATTGAACTCCACTAAACAACTCAGCTTCCTTCTCAGATTCACAATTGAACTTCATCTTCCCTTCTTTCTCGATCTCTGCCATAGCCACCAGTGACCACCGCTTCTCTACCCTCTCAGATTCATTTCCTTCTTTCTCCTCTCTCGAATCTCCTCTCTTCACTTGACGATACAAATGAAATAAAAGAAGAGACACCAATTCCCGACCTAGTTTTTAGGGTATGAGAAATGAACTCGATATAGGAACCCATTGTTAGCTATGGGCTGCCATTAAGGTTAGAATAAGAATATGATAGTAGTAGCCCTGATTAAAGAGTAAGGTGTCAAAATATTTATAAAACTCCACCTAGCTAGGTTATCCCTTAACGTTTGAATGTCTGTAGATAACATTTGCACATGAAATGAACATTATGCCTTTTTTTTCACCAATTTCTTCTTCCTTTTGCGCCATATGACCCCAAAACACCTAAAAACTCAAAACAAACGTAAAATGCATAATTTATAAGAATAATAGCAAAGAAAGCATACAAAATAGATAGTAAGTAAGGTGTTTTAGAAACCTATCAAATTCTCCCACCCTTAGACTTTGCTGTCCTCGAGCAAACTAAACTAAACTAAGATATAACAACTCAGTTTCCTGGAGGGTACGGTTACACTTAGCATGTGTAACAAGCCTCTAAACTCCTAGGTGTCCCTAGTGGACGAGTTATAGTCTCGTGAGGGTTTACTAGATATTTACCCACAAAACCTACTCCAACTTCAAATATTCCAAAACACATGCATCCAAAGAGCTAAGAGGACATAAATTTTTTACACGCTAATAATAAGAAGTTAGATGTATTAAAGAACATTATTCTCATGCTTAACTCTTGAGTTAGGAGAAAACCATCAAATGAAAGAATTCAAGTTCGAGAGCGAACGAATGTTTCTGTCCAACCAATAGGGTTTTATGAATTTGCACTAAAAAGACACACTTTATGGTTCTCATGTGTGCGGCCAGGAATTAAGATAGAAACCCTGCACACATTAAATAGTGGGGAGGGAAAACCTTCTAAATTATATCTGAATATCCCGTAGAAATATGGGAAGAAAAATACATGTTTTTTGATGATCTCTACGAAAGGAAATCAACCATTATGCGAGGATGAGAATGCTCACTCACCTTCTCATCCAATCTACAATCAACACCACTCTCACAACGTCCCATAGAAACGTCTTCGGCTTCAAATGTAGATGATGAACTCTTGAGATTCATAAACTTCGACAATTTCTAACTCCTTTCTTCTCAAATTCTTGTTTCTTAAAACTTCTCTATAGATATTTTCTATGAGACCCCAAATATTTTTTTCGGGTTTAACTTAACCCGTTAGTTACATTCTGCGGTTATAGTTCCTAAATGTCTTATACTCGAGTGTCTTTAACACTTATAAATTTCTCCATCAAAAATTTTAGTGTCTAAATTAAAATGTCTTCCTTAGTGTAAACCTTTGGATGCTTAAACAATTAAGCATGCAGCTGGACACGTGTTTATTGGGTTCCGTTAGAACCAAGGCTACAAATAAATAGAGAGAAACTCGGTTTGGGGAGGGATTCCACAGTTTTTTCTTTTCCCCAACTTTCACTTCTTCTCTTCTCCCACTCTTCCCCTCTTCTTCTGTTCTTCCTCTGGGTGTGATCGAGAGATGATAAGGGAAGATTTTAGTGAAATAGATGACGAGAAATGATTAGAAATAGATGTTGAAGGTATTGTTAATATTGATTTAACAAGAGAGGAAGAAGAAATGTAAAAATGAAGAGATAATAAAGCTAGGGTTTCTAAAGGAAAAATTGAAAACAACCCACTCTCCGGAATCCACTAAATGTTTTAGTATACAAATGCATTCTTTTGAACAATTTAGTTTTGGAAAGAGCTTTTGTGCCAGAGCCAAAGGATTTTCTCCTGCATGATAGATATTGATGGGTAATTAGAATCACTGAATGTGTGGGATCTTTGGGTTATGTTCAAACTCAAAATTTCAGGTCAAGAAAGCTATGAGAGGGAGCCAAATCTACACAGCATGGTCACCTTATCCAGCACAAATTATTGCATATCCCGCGTTTGATGAAAATCCTGAAAGAAATGCAAAAGGGTAAAAGTTCTTATTGTTTTCCTTTGCCTATTTTTATGAGAATATAATAGATTCTTATGATTGTATATTTTGGTATGGAAACTTAATCAACTAGTCATTTTGGTTTGCTGGAATTTCTCTTGAAAAATTCATGCTTAGAACATCTTGCATGCAGCTTCAAACCCTAGAATGTCTGTTTTGGTTTGAATAATATATTGAGATCCAATGGTTGGAGTGTTATGAAATTTTTATATGTAATACATCATTAAGTTATAGAAGTACTATATAAATTTCAGAAAGATCAGGTCCTCTTTACTACTTTAAAGATTGCTTGATCCATGACTGCGTTCAGCAGGATTAAAACCCTGGACACTCAGCTGTTCATATAATTTCTCACTGTATGTTAATCAGATTAAGCTGAAATTTTATTACGATGTTATTATACATATAGGTAACCTACTGTTGAAATTTTATGAAGTTCTGATCATTTTAGTTACCTAAAATCATAAGAGAATCGTGACTGAATTCTGTGTGTTGATGCTGAAAGCAGTCATGTTGTAATGTGTATAATTTTGTAATAAACCGTCGTAATGAGCTTAATATTGTGTATGTAGTGTGAAATTGAGTCCTAAAGATACTGTAGAAATTTAAGGAAAATCAGGTGTCGTTTACTACTGAAAATCTTGGACACACTGTGACTGCATTCTGGAAACAGAAATTTGTATAGCTGTGGGATGTTGATTATGTTGTAGTTAGTTCATATGTGATGCATACAAATGTTATCCTGGTATATAATTGAATCACGACACTATGAATAGAGAATCATGTAAGGTGGTTGCGTGTTATATTTTAAGACACTTTTAGTTAAACAGAACAAATGAGTTCTCAACAAGAAATAAAAGTTAATATGGTGAAGAATGTGTAATTTACATTCAATTGTGGCCATTCTTCTTAATTATGCCTTTGGTATTTACTAATGATTTATAAACCTTTAGTATTACTTGGATGTGTGGGGTATAAAGATAGATCTGTGTTGGTTTATGTTTTGAAATCTGAAATCTAGAATAAAATTCATTTCCGATGACTGCATGGAAAACGTTTTTGGAGGCTAGTTTCAGTGTGTACTGGTGAGGTTTAGCTATTGGTTTCTTCACGGGAAATGTTTTCCGTGGTGTCTTCTATAGCTTGTCAAAAGGTCATGGTGTTTGGACTTGTAGTTTAGAAGTTACAGCTTAAAATGTACATGTAGTCGCAGCTGATTTTCTGAAGGCAGCACCTGACACGGTTTTGCCTTGTGATTTTGAACCATTTACACTTTGAATTAGGTCTGGATTTCTTTTGAGAACTTGTAGAGGGTTGCGGGAGATTTCGGAAAAGCTATAGCATGCCTTATTTAGTTCATTACTTTAGGAGTTTTCGCACTGCAAGTACAACATGTTGGTGCTGAATTTCCTAGAAAAATAATCATGACTGAATTCTGTGTATGGATAGTGAAAGTAGCCATGCTTGAATGTACATAACTCTTTAATGAACCGTTAGATTGTTCTGATTTTTGAATATGTTGTGCTACCATCAGTAATAAAGGTATTGTAAAAGTTTCAAGACAATCAGAAAATGTTTACTATAGAAAAGTACGGATTGGGTATGACTGCATATTGCTCAGAAATTCTGTACAACCTTGTTGAATTGTTGCTGCTACCATAAAGGTGAAATAGAATCAGTGGTGCATCTGTTTCTAATGTTAGATTCATGACGAAAGAATGAATGGTTTTTCTCAGGTTCACTCAAAACTCGGTTCTGTAGTAGTCTACAGTAAATATATCGTTGGATTGAAAATCTAGTTTGATTTAACTTAATTTTGGTCATGGATTTTGTATTGGTTGTGTGCTTCAATCGAATGATATCAATTGTTTATGAAGAATATCAGTATATGTTGTTTGTGAATTTGTATGACTCTTCATTATGACTTGAATGTGTTTGTAAAATCTTATTGAGAATAAAACATCTCATGAACCAAGTTTTAAATGGGTTCCTTTGAAATAAGTTGATTAGTCCATGAAATTGAGTTTTGAATGTTGTGATTGAACCTAAGTCATTATGTAAACTTGATTCCTAATTGAATAATGGTATATGAGTATGTGATGGTGTTGGTCCATTACTTGATAAATTTTGATGAGAATTGTTGTGTTAATGAGACTGATATGTAGAACAGAAAAAGAGACATATTAGAGACAATGGTGATCATGGATAAAAATGGATCATTTATTAATTATTTAAGTAACTCAACTCATTGAGTAGAGGTAATATCTCTTAACCGCTTCTATGCTAACTGGTGGTGTAGTTTAGTTAAAAACCTGAATTTGAAATGTTATGTACTGAAGATTAACGGTGGATTTTTACCTCTTTGATGTATATATGTACTTAAACTTGCTAGATATATGTTCCTGCATTTATTAAATGTGCTGTAAATGAAATTATTGAACATGACCCTTGTCCTATTTACATGTGCAAGATTATTGAAGAACCTATTTGTTTGCGGATAGTTAACCGTTTACAAGTGTGTGAAGTTACAATTCTTATATATGTATGGCTCAGATTGGGTATACAACCCAGATGTAGTTTATTGTTGACTTTAAGTTGCAGGAACAGGTACAAATATAAATGATGGTATCTTGTTCATCAATGGATAGTTTCCAAGGTGATTGTTGGTGACGGGATGTGCTAGGGATAGTTGTTGCTATGCAACTCATACTATCCATATTATCAAACTTACTGTCTTGGGTAAGCAGTTCATACTATCTTAGAGGTTGTTGCTGCTACAACAAGCAGTTCATATTATCTGTCGTAAATGACGAACTACGGCCGTGCTTGATCCCTTCGAGCTACGGAGAGGGTACGTAGGAAGCCGCTATGTGGTTCAGCACAACTGCTTAAGGTTGTTTATATCGTCGGGAAAGGGTTGGTTGATGCTTGGCAGTTCATACCATCTATTCGGAGATGATTGTAATCTTAGCAATTTATATCGTTGGTAAGAGGTAGTTGCAGTTAGCCTACTGGTTGTTCATACTACCTTGAGAGATGATTGTAACCTCTTCGAGGGTGTTCATTTCATCTAATAAGAAATGAAGGGTGATTGTTGGATACCAATTCATATCACCAAATGAGATTTGGAGATGATTGTTGCCATTTAGAGGCGACTCATATCATCTGAGAAGAATGGTTGTTGTTTATGATGACAGTTCATACCATTGATCTGGAAATGATTACTAACTCTCTTGAGTAGTTCATATCATTTGTAAGAGATGGTCTGTTGAACTTGACCTAGTATTGTGAGTTGTCAGGCCCAACTGGGGCTCCCATCTACGGATGGCTACCCGAAAGACCGTCAACTGGACGGTGGCAACTGGCCATAATGCCCAACTGGGGCTCCCATCTACGGATGGCTACCCGGAAGACCGACAACTGGACGGTGGCTGGTATCCGACTACCCTGACATTGGCAACTGGCCATTCCTCACCCATTTACAAGCAATGCTTGCTAGTTTATAAAGCAATCTGAATTAAATCGATGAACATTTGCTTGGTAAGATCGAATTGGTTCGAAAAATTTAAAGTACGGTTTCTCGAGTGGCGTATTGGGAAGTTGGAGCTGGCCTAATGGGCCGAAACCCGACCCATTGGAAGCAAAAAAAAAAAAAATCCGGGTCGTCACATTTTCTTTCCCACGGCCTTAACAAATAAATACAAAAAGAAATATACACTAAAACAATAAAAATAATTTTTTCGTTTGTTTCTGGTTTTTTTGTTATTATTTTTCAATTTTTGTCGATTTTTTTTTTAGATAATAAAATATGAAATACAGATAAATAAATAAAAATTAAATATAAAACATATAATGAACTAATATGGCCATGGGATAAGGACTTTACCACTTGATTCTTCACAACTTGTACTGTCTCGGTTTCATAAATTTCACAAAAATTCACTTCTTTTGATATTTTCGCTCATGTACTTAGTCTTCAACTAGGATATATAATTTTGCCCTTGTATTGTTGCTTCACTTAAATATGAAATTTGCTCTTTCTTGTACCGTTGCTTGTAAACCTTGAACGTCTTCAACTTTCTTCAAATTTGTCATGTTCCGCTTGTTGATGATAATGATGTTTTTATGAACCTGTTGTTGTCGAGAGAGAATGAGTGGTGCCAACTGCAAATCAAACTACAAGGTAAGGTTTTTTCGCAATTCTGATGTCACCCTCATGATTGATATAATTAGCACTCAAGAGATCAAAAAGTAGTGCTGAATTGGTGCGAAGTTGGGTAACTCATCATTCTACCCGGAATTAGCGTAAGATGACACACACTCTAAAGGATAATTTTTAGACAACTACAAAGAATTGAAGGTATAATGTCTTGCTTGATGTAACAATAGGTATTGAATCTCTCTAATATTGTATTCTTTCTGCACCTAATTTGCCACTGGCGGTTTAAGTCCCTTTTTATCATCTCTAGCCTCTCAACAACTAAGAAACCCGAATATAGTTCTCAAATACTTATAAGTTCAGTTATTTCGGTAAGAAATCTGTATGTAACCGTAGCTATAAGTATACAAAGTGACTCTAAAACATCTAAAAGTTGGAGGTTTCATGCAAATACTTATAAAAAAGTTGAAAATTTTCTACCTAAAAGTGAATACTTAAGAATTGTATATGCTTAACACTCCCCCACACTTAAACTTTACATTGTCCTCAATGTAAATTGACTCATCCAATGTAAACTCAAGGTGGGAAATCCTATAATAATATGAAAATTCAGAAAAAACAAAAAAGAATAAAAGAAATACTAAACCAATGGGTTGTCTCCCATGCAGCGCTTGGTTTAAAGTCAATAGCCCGACTCTTTACTTGTTCATCACGCCTTAGCCGACGTCCAACACATTGTGGAAACCCAAATGAACATCACTTGAATATCGCATGACTTCAAAGATGTTGAAACGAATTATCTCGTCATCAAACTTTATCGTGAGTGTTCCTTTGTCCATATAAATAACGGTTTTAGTCGTTTTCATGAAAGGTCTCCCAAGTAACAAGGGTATGGATGCATCTGAACCACTATCCATCTCTAGAACACAAAAATCAGCTGGAAAAACCAATTGATTCACCTGCACAAGGATATCCTCAATAATACTCCTAGGGTAGATATTAATGCGATCCGCCAGTTCAAGAACAATGTTAATTTGTTTCAGTTGACCCAAATTTAAGGAGTCATAAATATATGCTGGCATAAAATTGACGGATGCTCCTAAATCAAGCATAGCTCTTCCAAACATTTTCTTACCAATCTCAACGGGAATAGTGAAACTACCGGTATCCTTGCATTTAGGTGGGAGTTTCTTTTGCAAGACCGCTGAAGCGTTCTCCCACACACTCATAATATCATTACCGGTTAACCATTTCTTCTTGGTACATAAATCCTTCAATACCTTAGCATACTTAGTAATTTGCCTAATTGCATCTATTAGTGGAATGTTCACATGAATCTTCTTGAAGATGTCTAAAATATCCTTTTCTTGTTCCACTTTCTTAGAATTATCAAATCTACGAGGGATAGGTAAAGGAGGAACATAAGTATAACTAGGAGTTTTAGAGTTAGATTTACTCACCTCGGGAGTTTGGGAAAATCCAAAACCGGTTCATTTTGGGTTTCCATATTACACGTATTGGTATCTAAAATCTCTCTTTCTTGTTCCACCTTATTATTGTCATTAGAAAACCTACCAGGAAAAGGTAGAGAGGGAACATAAGTATAAATATGAGGTTTAGTCTAGATTTAGATAACTTTTCCATTTGAGGAAAGTCAGAATTCTTTTCCTCCGCAACCGGCCTCTTTTGGTTCTCCGTATTGCCCATATCGGTAACTTCAGGTTGCACAAGTGGTGTACCACTTCTCAGCATAATAGTATTAACACTTTCTCTTGGGTTAAAAAGAGGTTGATAAGGGAGTTTCCCACTATTTTGTACCTTCAATTGATTCAGCTCACTAGCCATCAAACCCATTTGTGTTTGCAAGTTTTTTATCGCACTATCAGTTGTTCGCTGATTTCTCTGCATCAATGACGTCATGTTCTTCATCATAGAAAGCATCTCCGACGATTCTGAATTTTGATCTTGTTGTGGAGGTTGTACTAGTTGTTGGAACCCACTCGTACGAATGAACATAGGTTGTTGAACCGCAACTTGCTTGTTCGCATAACTAAAGTTAGGGTGATCTCCCCATCCCGGATTTTAAGTGTTGGAATAGGGATTATACCTTCTTTGCTGATTTGGGGAAATAACATTAGCTTGTTCTAACTCTTCGTCACATGAGTGTACAATAACCGCAACCATCTTTTGTATCATTCTCCGAATACTACCCATTCTCTCCTCAATGTGTGATGAAGAAATAACCTCATGAACTCTTCGACTCATTGACACACCTCTTGTGTTAAACTGCTGGGTGTTTGCATCCATATTCTCAATCAATTCCTTAGCTTCGTCAACGGTTTTGTTTGTCAACGCACCACCACTAGATGCATAAATAAGATTTCTGACGAACGTAAACCATCATAAAAATACTGCACTATAAGTTGCTTGGAGATTTGATGATGTGGGAAGCTTGCTAACAACTTCTTGTACCGTTCCCAATAATCGTAAAGAGTTTCACCAATAACTTGTTCAATCCCATTAATTGTTTTACGAATAGTTGTTGCTTTAGAGGCGGGAAATTAGTTTTTTAAAAACACTCTCTACATATCGTTCCATGTTGTAATACTTCCGGGTGGAAGATAATAAAACCATTCTTCTGCAGAATCAGTCAAACAGAATGGAAAAGATGTCAGTAAATCTTTTTGTAGATCAGTCCCAGCTAGCTTCAAACTTGTCAACATATGTTAAAAAGGCTGCAAATGACGATTTGGGTCATCTCCTGGAAGCCCTTTAAACTTTGGGATCCAATGAATCAGCTGAGATTTAAGCTTAATTGAATCCTCTAAGTTAACACAAAGCTTTTGTTGATCAAACGATGGAGACGTCAGATCTTTGAGTGTCTTCCTAACCAATGGAGGAACTTTTTCACCACTCATCTCTTCTCGTTCTTCCTCTTTATCTGAATCTGAAAAATTCACTTGGTGTAGAACTAGGAGGAAGCAGAGTATTCACTGCTCGCACAAAGTCTTTTAGTATAGTTCCTGATCGAAGACGTATACCAATGGGTCTTGGTCTGCCCTCTTTAAGCATTCACCGAAGAGATGGTACCTTAAATAAGATTCTCAAAAGCAAAGTTAATAACTAAAGTAAAACAAGAAATCAAAAACAAAATAATAATCTGGTATGCCTCCCCGACAGCGGCGGCAAAATTTAGTATGTGTTGTACCACGTCAAAATTATATCCACTTTCTCACTTTAACAAAATATGGATTAAGTAAAATAATAATAAGGATTCGTTCCACGGGAGGCTATTGTTGTTATTCAAATTCAATTTCTTAAGTAAAGAGGAGGGTTTTGGTTTTAGATTTTTTAAAATAAATAAAACTAAGTAAAAAGACAACAAAGTAAATAGTTGAAAGCAATCAATATGATGAAGATATTGGTTAAGGGATTGTATCATTTACAAACATGTATTTTTCTCAATAATTAGAATTGGTATTTAATCTCTCATTGTCAAAAACCCTAGAATACATTGATCGCAAGAGTATCCCGTTTATTTCCAAATTCATCATAAACACATTAAAAAGATGCGAGTATGAATTCCACCTAGAGAAAAACCCAACGTGTAAAAAGCACTAATCAAGTTTAATTCCCCATGAGCATTAAGTTTTATGAAATAAGGTTAATCAATGCAATTGAACGTGGAAAACACACTAATTCAATTTAACAAAGGTTATGATTCATATGTGTTTCCTAGGATGTATCAGTACAAGCAACAACCACACTTATACTGCTTGAAATCAGAATGCGTCAACTATTTTCGTATTTAAAACCCTAATTTAGATTTAGAGATGAAAACAAGTTAAATTGATTCCAGACTCAACCAACAAAGTGTTCAAATCATGCAAAAGTTATAAAAAATGAATCACAAACTACAAATATTGAGACAAAACTAATATATTAATCAAATACCATGTTTGAGAAATCAACTTTAATCCTTAACCAATAATAAGTATTTATCTAATCAGAATTATGGATTTCATACACATATAAAGTAAAGAAGAAGATAAAAATATTGCAAACCCTAGACGAGTGAGAAATAATGGCGGCCGCTTGTTCCCCAGAAATCAGAAGTAAAAGTTTATCTCCAATAGTTGTAGAGGACTCTCCTTTTTGTAGCTTTTATTGTTTCCAAAACTAGGTCAAACTCTTCAATTTCCAAATATAAACCCAAGTCCAATAAGTCCATCTACTATCCCATACATGAGAAATAACCCACTAAAGTTTCTTCCCAAAATTGGTCGTCGGAGGTCCAAAAAGTGGTCGAAATTCTGCCGGAAAAGTCATCGGAAAACAGTTCATGTGACTGGAAAAAGTGTCACCAACCATCAGAGTCAAGCTAACGGTCCACCAGTTAAGTGTTACAATCAACTAACGATCAAGGGGGTAAAGGTAGAATCAGATTTGATGAGTCAGTCATTGAGTCAGCTACCAAGTCAGCTGACTCAGCTGAATGGTCTCACTCAACTGAGTTGGATCGGACTCAATGAGTTAAATCGCGGGAATAAAAATCCGGCAGAGTTCTGTTTGTATCTAACTGATTTCCGACCCAAATTCAGTCCATCTAGAGATCCTTCCCTACACAGTTCCTAACATCTACACAAACCCATCAATTCATTCCCATTCAATATTCAGTTTCAGGCCACCAAATTAGCTGCAGCATCACTACAACCAACCTTCAACTTCATCTTCCCTCCAATACTCACATGTATCTCCATTTTTTGTTCAAACAACACTAATTCTTCGATCTGATTTCTCTCTTGATGAAACAAACCCATTTATTTTCTTATCTCATATTCATCCAAACCTTCTCAATCAAACCCATGTCTCAATTCTGACCTCAACCCATTTTCTTGTTTGAATTGAATCTTCAAATTATAACCCATATTTCTCTTGTCACAGACTCATAGACCAACATACCCATTCTCAGATCTTCTCAACAATGAAACCTAAATCCTTCTCATCTTCAATCATCAACCTAACTCAGTTTGAATCTCGAGCTCAACCATCAAAACCTACTTCAATTCTTCTCTCAAATCGAAGTCAGATCCATCTTCTACCTTCAGTTTCATCAACATCAAACCACCACCAGACCTTGTTCATTCTTTGACAGCCTCTAATAGACGTAACTCTTGTTAGCTTCTGTTACAACGTCTCTGTGACATGTTTGTTTTTCATTGGTCTTCACCAATTATTTTGGATTGGACCGTATGGTATGAGCTGTCATCTACCAACTCTTGTTTGTGTCAGATATAAAAACAGATTGTGTGATCATTCTCTTTTGTAATGAAAAGATATGTTTTGTTGATTCTACTATAATATCAGACACCATTTTAGGATTATTCACCTATTTTCGATCTTGTTTCCTCCATTAAAATTCTTCAAGATTTTACTTCAAAATGCCTCAAGATTCATCTTCTTCTTCAATTTCCTTCATCCCTCTTCATACTCTATCAAATATAATTCATATTAAACTTCAAGAAGACAACTATCTTACTTGGAAAATTTAATCCTTCTTGTTCTCAAGAAATTTCATGTTACTGGCTATATTAATGGTGAAACACCATGTCCAGGACAATTTACAACAATGGCTACTCGTATAACACAAACAATAAATCCTCTTTACAAATCTTGGCAAGATGAAGTTACTACTATTCTTATGCTTCCGAATAATTCTATTTATCCTTCTGTGATCTCTTATGTTGATGGATATAATACATCAAAAGAGTTTTGGGATAATTTGAAGGAAAGATTTGGATCTTCATCCTCAACACATGTTGTTCAACTCAAAACAAGTTGCAGAATCTCAAACTTGGCACTTCATCTGTTACTACTTATATTTATGAAATTAGAAAAATTCGTGATTCAATTGTTACTTGTGGATCTACTATCTATGGTAGTGAGTTACTTGTTTTTGTTCTTCATGGATTACCATCTGAATACTCTTCTTTTTGTACGTCCATTCGGATCCGAGATCCACTAGTTTCTTTTCGCAATCTTCATAATCTCTTATTAAATGAAGAAATCATAATTTATGAATCCAATCAAAGTGTCATTTCTGAAGCTAGTTCAAAAGTTTTTGTTTCTACTACTCAAGCTTTTAATTTCACCCATAATCAGAACTCAAATTCTAACTATCAGTATCACAATAGTAGGAATCTCAGAAACAACAACTATCGTGGTCGTGGTAGAAATCAATTTTTTGGAAGAGGTGGTGGTAGGTTTCATAGTCAGTCTTTTGGTGGTGGTAATTCTAATCCATCATCATCAAGAACTTTGCCTGAGAAGCCAACTTGTCAAATATGCTTCAAATATGGACATTCAGCTGCAAAATATCGTCATAGAGGTAAATTCTCTTATCAAGGTCATTCTTCTCCTAGTGTTGCTATGATGGCTTCTTCTTCTTCTTCTTCTTCTGGAATTCTTGGTTCAAATCCTTGGTACATTTATTCTGGTGCAACCAACCACTTAACTTCCAACATCAATAATGTGGGTACTTCATCCCCTTATAAAGGTCCTGAGAAAGTATCAACTGCATCTGGTGAAGGTATGTCTATCTCTACATGTGGAAATTCTGAAATAATTATTCTTAATCATGATTTTAAGCTGAATAATATCCTTTATGTACCACAATCAACCAACAATTTAATTTCAGTGCACAAATTCACTAGTCATAATTCTTGTTCACTAACATTTGATTCAAATGGTATGTTGCTAAGGATCTCAAAATGGGGAAGATTATTTTACAAGGTCCAACTGAAAATGGATTGTATCCATTATACTGCAACAATTTTGTTCAAATCAAGCCTTCTTCAACTCCTTGTGCTTACTCTAGTGTCGGAACTTCAGCTAAATCATGGCATAAAAGATTATCTCATCCCTCTTATGAGTCTTTGTCAAAAATATGTAGGTCTTTACAATTGAGTAATGCAGCTAATAAACCATTGTTCTGTTGTGATTGTCAACTTGCTAGAAGTCACATGCAGCCTTTCTATATGTCTTTTTTCTGTTTCTTCATATCCTTTGCAATTGTTACATATGGATGTTTGAGGCCTTGCCCCTGTCAACTCTATAACTGGATACAAGTTCTATGTTAATATAGTAGATGATTTCTCAAGGTTTTGTTGGATTTATCTTATCAAGTGGAAAGCGACTTTAAGTTCATTTTCAAATACTTTAAATCTTATGTCGAAAATCTTCTTTATACACATATCTTTACTATTAGAACAGATGGTGAAGGAGAGTTTTTCAACAATAAAATATGTGATTTTCTTTCTCATGCTGGCATTAGTCATGAACTAACCTGCCCCCACACCCCTGAGCAAAATGGGGTGGCAGAAACAAAATATAAACATCTCTTGGATATCACTAGAGTATTTCTTATGCAATCTGGATTGTCAGATCATTATTGGGTTTATGCATTGCAAACAACTAATTATGTCATTAACAGATTACCAACTAAACTTCTTCAATCAACCTCACCTTATCAAGTTTTGTTCAACAAATTTCCTGATTATCACTACTTAAAGTGTGTTTGCTTCCTATGGCTTAGGACTTATACTAATAAACTACAAACAAGAAGTAAACCTTGCATTTTTGTGGGTTACAGTACCAATCAAAAAGGTTACAAATGTCTAGACTACTCTATTAGCAGAGTTTACATCTCTAGACATGTGGTGTTTCATGAGAAATATTTTCCACTCAGTCAGAATTCTCCTTATAAGTCAAGTCTACCTGCCTTACCTGACATCTTTGTAACTACTTCTTCAGTCACAACAAATGTTGCTTCTCCAACTACTTCTCCAATAAATGTTGCTTCTATTATTTCACACTGTGACATCACTACTTTACCTGCTTCATCTACTTCTGGTGCTTCTACTTCTGGTACTTCTACTGCCAATGGATCTGCTACAACTTCAGGTATCTCTACATACTCTATGACTACAAGAGGAAAAGCTGGTATTTTTAAACCTAAAGTTTATTTTGCAACCAAACACACCTTGCCAACAACTTTGTTAGCTTATGTTCCAACTTCTTTTACCCAAGCTAAAAAACATCCTAAATGGATGAAATCTTGTGTAGAGGAGTACACAGCATTACAAGATGCTGGTACTTGGTCTCTTGTTGCACCTCATCCATCACAGAAACTAGTTGGTTGTAAATAAGTTTTTAGACTTAAGCACAATCCTACTATTGCTAGGTACAAAGCTAGGTTAGTAGCTAAAGGGTTTCATCAAATAGAAGTATTAGATTACACCGAAACATTTAGTCTGGTGGTGAATCCTACAACTATTAGGATTGTTATTTCTCTAGCAGTAAATCAAAATTGGTGCCTTAAGCAGCTTGATGTAAGTAATGCTTTCTTGCATGGTAATTTACAAGAAGAGGTTTACATGGTTCAACCTCCAGGGTTCCAAGAAAGAGATCATCCAGACTATGTATGTAAGCTACATAAGTCTTTGTATGGGCTAAAACAGGCACCTAGGGCCTGGTATGAGAAGCTGAATGATGTGCTTGTTGAGTTAAATTTTTAGTTTTCTTTAGTTGACTCATCTCTCTTTGTTCATAAGGATGGTTCTAGAATCACCATTGTGCTGGTTTATGTTGATGATGTCATCATCACATGTACTTCTATTTCCTATTGTGATTTTGTTATATCTCAAGGATTTAGGAAGTTTACATTACTTCTTAGGAATGGAAGTTCAAAGAAATGACCAGGGTCTTTTTCTGCATCAGACTAAATATTGTTTAGATCTTTTACAAAAATGTAATATGCTTGGTTCTAAGCCTTGTAGCTTTCCATGCCCACCTGGTACTAAACTAAGTCTTGAATTATAAAATTGGTAGTGCGTTGGTCTTGAAAGGATGAAGTCATTGGTTTAAATATACCCCCCTGTAATGCTATTCCCTCGGGGTGATCCTCCGTCTTTTGGTCTTGTTGGTCTCTCTCTATACGTCTACTCTTTCTGGATGCGCCATCCATTTGGGTCCTTTTAGGTGCCTTGGTAGCTGGGTTTACTCTCTAACCCGACTGAATATAAGTCTCTTATTGGAGCTTTGCAGTATCTAACTTGGTCTAGACCTGAAATAACATATGCATTAAGTCAAGTATGTCAGTTCATGCATTCCCCTACAAAAATTTATCTCATTGCTGCTAAGAGAATCCTCAGATCCATCAAAGGTATCCTTGATCATGGTATTTTGTTCACAAAGGGTCTTACAGGTATATCTGGATTCACTAATGTTTATTGGGGTAGGGATCCTGATACTAGAAGATCAACCGGTGGATTTTGTTTATTCTTCGGTAATAATCTTATCTCTTGGTCTGCTAAAAATCAACCAACTATCTCTAGAAGCTCAATTGAAGCTGAGTACAAATGCCTGACATCTACAACTGCAGGTTTTGTAGGTTTGTAATCTTCTTAAAGATTTTCTTCCTCCTTCTCCTTATTAGTCTGTGACAATAAGATCTCAATATTTCTTGCTTCTAATCCTGTCTTGTATAGAAGAATGAAGCATCTTGACATTGATTGTCACTCCATCAGAGAATTGATTCAAACTAATTCCCTCAAGATATCCTATATCTCTACTCATTAACAAGTTGCTGATATTTTTACTAAAGGTCTTGATGGTCCTAGATTTGATTTTCTCAAAGGCAAACTGAAAGTTTATATTCCTGTTCAGTTTGAGGGGGGGTAATAACTTCTGTTAGTTTCTGTTACAACGTCTCTGTGACGTGTTTGTTTTTCATTGGTCTTTACCAATTGTTTTGGATTAGACAGCATGGTATGAGCTGTCATTCACTGACTCTTGTCTGTGTCAAATATAAAAACAGATTGTGTAATCATTCTCTTTTGTAATGAAAAGATATGTTTTGTTGATTCTACTAGCCCCGACTCCATTGAACTCCTCCACTAAACAACTCAGCTTCTTTCTCAGATTCAAAATTGAACACCATCTTCCTTTCTTTTTCGATCTCTTCTATACCCAGCAGTAACCACCATCTTCTCTACCCTCTCAGATTCATTTCCTTTTATCTTTATCCTCTCTCGAATCTCCTCTTTTCACTTGACGGAACAAATGCAATGAAAGAAGAGACACTAATTCTCGAACTAGTTTTTAGGGTATGAGAAATGAACTCGATGTAAGCACCCATTGTTAGCTATGGGTTGCCATTAAGGTTAGAATAAGAATATGATAGTAGTAGCCTTGATTAAAGAGTAAGGTGTCAAAATCTTTATAAAACTCCACCTAGCTAGGTTATACCTTAACGTTTGACTGGATGAAGATAACATTTGCCCATGAAATGACCATTATGCCTTTTTTGCACCTACTTCTTCTTCTTTTGCGCCATATGACACCAAAACACCTAAAAACTCAAAACAAAACGTAGAATACATAATTCACAAGAAAAATAACAAAGAAAGCATAAACAATAGATAATAAGTAAGGTGTTTTAGACACCTATCAGTATCCCCCAATTAAACATTATATTTTACACCCCATTTCCTCTAAATTAGGGAACAAGATAGAGATATACAAATTTTACACTACGATAATGAGATTTTCTTAGGCAGCATCAACTATTCAATGTGTAGAGGTTTTCAATGCCCTAAGGTCAATTCTCAATATGATGCCCTATACACAATTCAATTGATTAAGAGTTAATCATAAGATCCATGTAAAAAATCGATGCCAAAAAATATCATTGTAACATGTAAAACAATCTATAAATTGAAAAAACTTGAACAAAAGGAACAAATATTGAAAGGATGGATAAGGAAGAGATAATGCTTAGGTACACCAAATAGTATTGTTACCAGAATTATTGGTTGGTGAACCCTATTGAAATGTCTAGAGGTTTATTTTTCTTTGGAAGGATGGCTTTGTGCTTGATGTTATTGATTTCAACAAGAATTTTATTGTTTGTCTTGCTCAGTTTGATGCTAGGAGTGAAAAAATATTGCTTGTGTGTATGTATGGTACCTTGGATGATGTTGACATTGCTAGGAAATGCATTTATCTCTCTATATTATCTGGTAGATTCCAATGCCCTTAGATCATTATAGGAGATCTTAGTTTCACGCTTAGAAAAGAGGATAAAGTTGGAGGTAATGTTGTTTCTCAAACTCATATAGATGAAGTTATTGACCATCTTGATTTTCTTAGCTTGAATGACATAAATTTTATTGGTAATCCCTACACCTGGTCTGATAGCAGGAGTGATACTAGTGTTATTTTTGAAAGGATAGATATGGATTTTGGTAATACTAAATGGTTTGATTTGTTTCCTGATTGTATTGTGCATCACTTACTTGCTTTAGGTAGTGATCATTGTCCCATTTTATTGGTCAGTGCTATGGATAAAAATAATACTATGAAACCTTATAAATTTAATATATGATGGTTCTTGAATAGTTCTTGTAAGGATCTTATAAGTGCTAACCAGAACAATTAAGAAAAGGGGTCTCATGCTTTTAAATTCATTAGATTTTTGACCAATGTGAAGAATATTCTTAGAGATTGGAACATTAATTATATTTGGAAATATTCAGACACAATTAAAACTAGTGCAGGAAAAACTAGCCTTGGTTAGTAATAACAGTACTTGCATGAATAAAACTGAGATTAAAGATCTTAAAGATAAGCTAAAATATTAGTATGATGTTGTAGATGATGGGTTTTTTCCAAGGATTAAATCGTAATATGTTTCTGACCCTGGTATCAGAATATGTTGAAATTTAATTAGTATATTTTCATTCTGTAAAGAATCTTAGGAATATGCTAGGTCATGATAGGTGGCCGTCCCTGTCTCTCTCTTTTTTTTTTTCTCTCTCTCTCTATATATATATATATACACACACAATCATGATTATTGTATAACTCAGTATCCATATATGTAGGAAATTCTTAGAGTAGTGCTGGTACTTGTTGCAATACTCCAGATATTCTATAATTTCTATATAATAAATCTCAAGCTCCTAGATGGATTGCCCACTAGTATAGAGAAACTTGAGTCTTCTCTAGTGATATATTCCCCAACAGAATTCCTATAATTACTTTATAACAATATTCAAAACCTAATTGAATAATATTGATTTATCATAGTGCATATATAAGCTTGTATGGAAGCACATGACAAGTTGCGCATGAATGCACTAGGTTGAGGCATCACAACTTTGTCTAAATACTAAGTCATTTTCGTGCGAAATACATAGATAAACCTCCAATTGGCCAAGCCCCAATATTTGTCGAGATTGAAATACATGTCTCCAATATTGGTCACACCAAAATCCCAATATTGGCCGAAATACAACGAAACCCTAATAATGATCGAAACGCTGATTTTTGACGTACTATCATAATCATCTTGGAAAAACGTACCAATGGGTGGAGAATGTGGCAAAACGTTCTAAACAACATATGTTCCCATACATGTCTACTACAACATACTAAAAGGGTGTGTTATTCTGAATAACGGTCTAGGAGAAATGACCTAAATCCTAGACAAAGTACAAGCTGAAAACTGTCAGAATTTTGCCTAAAAATTCATGGAAGTTGTTGTTTGCTCCGTTTGACTACCAAAAATAGCTCAAAGCCTAAATCCTTATGTGTTAGGATATAGCTGGCGATTTCCGGATTCGGAATTGGGGTTAACCATCGAAAACGGACATCATATGAAGAATCTACAACGTTTTTGTTAAAGTAGCTCTTTTCATGTTTGGTCCTCCAACTTAGCCCTGTCATGTCAATCCTCGCTTAGGGAGAAACCAATGTGAATATCATAGAATAAAATCTAATTCTAAGCTTAGGAAACACTAAAAATTAGGTTTACAACACTTATAAGTGTTGCAAACAACATATGTAGCCTCCCAACCGTACTAAATAAGGGGACAATTAATATTTGAGTTTAAGCGTTGCAAACAATAAACATGGACGACTAGCTTTATCCTATTGCATGGACGACCAACTTGAATGTTGTAAAAAATGTATTTTGACGGTTAAACCCTAGCCAAGTATGGTACGGTCAGAATTTAGTTATGCAACATTTATAAATGTTGCAAATACTATACCTGGCATGCCGCACATATTTTGATACCTGGCATGCCACACATATTTTCATTCTTATCATGCTGCACATATTCTTGCACTCAACATGCTACGTCTATTTTCTATGTTCAGCACGTCAATGCTGATTGACTTATGTGAATTCACACTGTTCCCCATAAGATTTAATAAGATATGTTTTTTTAATATCTTGTTAAAGTCATCAAGCTAGTCAAGCATGACAAGCCATTAGCCAAATGACTAACTAAGCAAGTCTCATTTGACTTCACAATAGTAATGTTTAATGGTACAAAAATTATACAAGACATCAAAGATGTCACAAATCCCCGGCGGAAGGGGGGCCGTCATTCACTAGGGTATTGGTATGACGGTATACAACATGTATTGTAGCACTACATCCATTACGAGAAGTGCCTGGAATGTGCGACAATTATTAAAGTAGATGAGCGATGGGTGTGTAACCGTCAATTCTTCCCCACAAGTGGGATACAGTTTTCAACACACTCTCCATCACCTCCACTTCACCACTACTTCAACCCTACCACTTCCTACGAGGATATAATGAACGGTTACTGCTATGATATTATAAATAGATTTCTCAATCTATCAAGGACAGAACACAGAACGTACAAGGCAAAAACATAAGAATTTTCATCTGATTCTTATAAGGTTTTATCTAAGTCATACAAAAATAATCCTTCATATCAATAAATACCTATACACACAAAGGATCATGGCACTCCAACCTCAACATTTCTTATGTTTCCCTCCCTAAGACCAAACCTTCTACTTCTTTTTTGACCGAAACAAAATTGGAAAGACCATCCTTTGGCTTAGGCCAATTTTTCTTTCATTTTGATCTCTCGAATCTTAAAAAGTACTTACACAGTATAAATGTTTAAGGTTTGGACGAATTCTCATCATCTTACCCTATTTTCCCATTTTTACCCTTAAATTCGTTTTTACCCACAACAGATGTTCAACATGAGTTTTACATACAGAGAGCTAAGGAAAAAATTTTGTCCCTTGATAATAGGAACACTAGGTATTTCATGATAAAGTTAAGTTTAAGAAGAGGAGAACCCAAATCGATTCTCTACAATCAAGGATAGGAGTCTGGTTAAATGATAGGGAGAGTACAGTTAAAGAACTTAAAAGTCATTTTCAAAACATCATTCAAACTACTAATCCTCCTAATTCTGAAATCTTTCTTAAAAATATTGTTTCTTGCATTTCTGCAGAGGAAAATGAGGCTCTGTTGAGACCTCCAACACTTGAGGAGGTGAAAAAATTATTTTTCATATGCAACCATGAACCTCGCCAGGTCCTGATGGTTATCCACCTGGATTTTACCGGCAAATGTGGGTTGTAGTATGTGAGTATACTGTTAGAGTTGGTCAGGCCTTTTTTTCACTCTAAGCACCTTTTGAAACAAATGAATCACAATTTTATATCTTTAATCCATAAGTCTTCTTGTCCAAAGTTTGCTTCAGACTTTAGGCCTATAAGTCTAAGTAATGTGTCTTATAAGATTATAAGTAAACTCTTAGCTAGTAGGCCCAAGAAGGTTATGGATAAATTCATAAGTCCTTATCAAGCTGCTTTTTTAGCTTCTAGGCAGATAACTGATAATATTGTACTTGCACATGAAATAATTGATAGTATAAGGAAGTGTAAAGCTACAAAGAAAGGCCTTGTGACTATTGTTGATACATGGAAAAAGACTACCCATTGATAAGGAGAGTCATCTCTACTAGGTGGTCCTGAGCTCACGATTACCTCAAGAATTTGGGGGTTAAGCCCAAGTGCTTAGGAATATACCCATGAAAATATGAGGATATGAAAGGAATAAGAGGAGAGGTAAGGGATAAGATTAAAAGATGGCGTTTTGGTAATAATAGGGGAGTTGAATGGAGACATGTGACAGAAGAAGATAAAAAGGGAAAGTCTATAAAAGGAAAAGGGTACTACAAAGGAAGGATCTTCTTTTCCCCTCTCTCTCTGACCCTAAAAGGAAAGGTGTAGTCCTTGTTGTGACTAGGATTGGTCTCCCTTTTACGAATTTACCCTAAAATATTTGGCGACCACAGCGGGAGACTCGTCTCTAGTCCAGCAAGATGCACTCAGGAAAGAACGCTCCAGTTATACCACCCAACCAGCTGATTAATGGGGAAATCATAGTAGAAGAGATAAGCAACGATGAACCATCGAGACAAGCCATCGTCAGCATACCAATCATGCATACGTCTCACACGGAAAGGGTAGAAGTGTTGGCTAACAACAAACAACATCCAAAGAAAAATACTCAGCAGAAACAAACTTTGAAAGAAATGCAAACCGAAATGGAAGGACACAATCGGCGCCAACAAGAGCTTTGGAAGCTTATGAGACAGGTGGAAGAAGAAGCGGCGTTTATAAGGAAAACATCCGATGAAGAGGTGTAGATGGTGAGTTTTTGACAAGGGTTAGAATTATAAAATTACCATCTACTAAGCAACAAGAACATATATATGCATATTTATGCGCATATGCTTAATATAGAATATTGTACTTCTATTTATATTCCGCAAGCGAATTAAGAGCACATATTTTATCTAAATATTATATATTATCCTTGTAGCCTTATCAATACTGATAATATCCATGTTATATCGAACTAGTCTCAAGTCGTATAAATTCCACGGTTGAATTTCTTGAACTGGCATCGAATAAGCATTGATGTTCTAGCAACATCTATTAAAATCAGGAATAACTAATACTTAAACCCCGAAATACATTATAGCTTAACGCTTCATTCGCAATGAATGCACTTCAAATTGCTCTTCTGAGCCTAAATATGTTATTTTAGCACTTTGCTTAAATATAAGCCACAAATAATGCGCCACTCTCTTTGATGCGCCACAGTCGAGGAGAAATTCCATAAAAGATACATTAAACCTCTCAGTTAGGCTAACCCTAGCCTTTTCTCATATTAACGCCAAGGTAGCACTAGCCATTCGGATTAGCATTGCATTGGCACTAGTTAGCCACAATAACGCTAAAAGCGCTAACTTTCCTGGCGCTAAACCCTAGCGCCTAAGAGGTGCTAACTAACCAAAAATGGTCTTAGCTAATACATTTTAGCCTAATAAGGCCTTATCCCGCTTATTGTCAGCTTGGCACCTGAACCCTAGCACCAAAGTGTTACTCAAATTCTAGCGACAAAAGTACTAGCTCATGGTGCTGACGCCCTTACTTGGATAATGACTTTGCTTAGCTAACACCCTTGCCTTTTGCTGACGCTCTTGCGTTAGCTGACACCCTTGCTCTGGCGCTGACGCCCTTAGCTCCTACGTGACGCCCCTAGCTTCTCAGCGTCCATCCTATCCTTGCATCCTTGGCGTCTCTACTATCCTTGGCTAGTAGACAATGCGTCCCTAAGTGACGCTCATGCCTAACGTGTCTCTGGATTAACATGGCATACTTAACGACTTAAATACAAGCGCATTAACCCTAATGCTAACAATACTATCTAATTGAGGTGCTAACTTCAAACCTCCCTGACACTATCTTTCTATCTCTAGGATAATTTATATTTACTAGAAATTACGCATATTGGTCCTACTCCTGAGACGTTAGCACATTAGCCTTTTATAAAGAGCTAACACATTCCTATTTGTGCTAAGTAGCTAGTACTAGTTTTGATATCTACCCCCTTCAAAAATATGCCTTTCTTCTCAATATGGTCCAACACTGAGTCTTTTACGAATTCCAGTAGGTCTCCTTGCTCAAGGAGCCTTCAACAACGTTTGGTCTTTTAAATCTGTCATCACCGATCCAGCCATTTTGCACGAAGAACAGAGTTTTCTCTAAAACATCCCGAAAGATAAAGACTCGACTTGACAGAGAAAGCTTTCAAAAGAACCGAGTTGCATCCAAAGATGGAATTTCCGTTCATTACTTGGCATGGGCATCTACAAGGGCTCGGCGCGGATAGGATAATTCCATCTCGTTTGCCTTTTGCCTCTTCTCAGACTTACGATAAGTAACTTCTAAGCTTATACTTAGCCATCAAATATACCAAGCAAATACATGACCATTAAACTTCTCACACTCGACACTAACCAGTCTGACCATCAATCGTTTGACTCGACTTGACTTAATCAAACCTATAATCGCTTATGACTCAACTATTTCCACGAGATATCAAATACAACATGGGGGGATTCTCACTGGGGTATTGGTCTGGCGGTCTACGGAATCGTGGGTGGTGACACAACCCCCACGAACAAGAACGTAACAAGAAGTGGGCGGTTACAGAGCAGTTGAGAGGATGAGGAATATCGGCCAGATAGGTCTTCCCTACTTTCCGGGCACCACCCCACTATAATTGGTCTTCTTCAAACTATAAATAGATGATTTTCATCTATTCGAAACAAGACATAATAAGACAACCACACAATCAGTCTGAAGAAACCAAAACCTACAGAATCAGCGATTCCTCTACGGAGAATCCATTCTTCTTCACACACTACTGATATTTCTCAAACTTATTTGCTTCCCTCCCCTAAGACCTACCATCTTTGTAATCGAAGCAGGACGTGAACGACCATTTCTTGATTTAGGCTCGTCCTGTTCGATCTTGATCTCTCTAACCTACTTGAAAGTGCCACTTTGTAGTACATTTGTTTTTACCCAAAAAACATTGGCGATCTCGATTATAAAAGCCAATTTTCAGTTATTCAAAATGGTGGATCTTAGGTCTAGAGCAGTTACAACTCTTATTGTCAATTCAGGTAGTACTGGAGGTGGCTATTCTGAAAAAACCCCTATTGCTACTGAGCCTCCATGCACCAATTCTACTCCTACACCCCCTCTCGGTGACGAAACTGCTAAAAACACCAAGAATACTCAAACTCTGATCAACATAGCAGACCCGATGAAAAGAAAGAAAGTCCTCGCCATAACACAAGTGGACATGGCTACTACTTAGAAGGAGGTACTCGCTTGTCTCAAGACCATGACGGAGCAACTCTCCCCGGAAAAACGGCACCGCTTAACAGAGCAGACCAGGATCAACATTGCAGCGTCCGCTGATGCTGAAACACCTGGGGATCGAAAAGACAAAAGAGTTCATGTCATTCCTTATCGACCACCACAAAGGTACCAACAATCCAATTTTTTCACTCATGAAGATCTTGAGAGACTCTTACGAAATCATGGCAAGGAGGACTCATCCTCATATCATCAGCACCAACCTCCTTACACGCCTGAAATCCAGAAAGTCCCTTTACCGGCATTTTACTCCTCTCCAACTTTCTCATTGTATGATGGAAATACGAATGTCTGTGAGTACGTTTCTCGATTTCTTGAATCCCTCGGGGGACACAAATACAATAATGTACTACATCTCAAAGAGTTTTCAAATTCCCTTACTGGAAGAGCTTACACGTGGTATAACAACATTTCTCCCAACATCATCTCTGATTTGGAGGACATGGTTAATGCCTTCTAGAAGAAATATTTTTTTGGAACCGAGCAGATTACTTCATCAAACCTGGAAAGAATGTTCCAGAGGAATAATAAGCACCAGAACGAATATGTGAAAAGATTCAGAATTCAAGCAATATATTTTCATGATCTGAATGTGATGGAACATCAACTGGTGGAGCTCTGTATTAATGGTATGATCCCTGTTTACCGTGCTCTTCTCGAAAATCTACATTTTTAGACTTTCTCTGAGTTACATCAACCGTAAAGTGATCCGCCATAATTGTTCCCGCCGTCATAGAGATAACTAGAGCAACAAGGGAAGAAAGTCTCGGAGACACACGTGGAAATCGACGGCTAGTCAACAAACAATACGACGTTCAACCATCAATTGGTGTTTTTAGTAACTAGGGACCTAAGAGAAAAGCTCTATCCCAGCAGGAATCACGAACTAAGCTTCTTCCTTCCGCCCCATCCGTAAAACAGGGACCAAACCAATGTGTCACTCACTCCCAAGGTGCCTCTAAAGGGCAACAACAACAACATCAGCCACAACAACTGCAAGAGGAGGACACAAATCCTGTTATAACTTTTCCCGATTTTCCAATTCCCATGGAAGAAGTCCTTGACTTACTGGAGGCATGCTTACAAGAAGGGATCATCAAACTACCACCTGTACGACGCCCACCTACTCCACAATAAATGGCCGACCCGAGATATTGTCGTTTTCATTGATTTGTCAATCACCCCACCAGCGAGTGTAATGGTTTGAGACATATCTTTAAGGAGAAAATAGAATCAGGGGAATTGCACTGGGGACTGAAGGGGTTCACAAAAATCCACTTCATGTTAGAAGCTTTATTGTATCTGAAAGCCGATTAATCAGATAATTTCAATCACTAATGAAGCGCATATGTGAACTCCTCCACCTCTCAAAGGGTCAGCGTGAATACCTTTTCAATACTCTCAATAGATTCGTGTATGGCATACGTCAAACATCCTTCACTAAAGACGCTCCCACCCGAGGCAAGCCCCCTTTGGAAGACATTGCCAACAAAACGGTGAAAGACGCGACCAGGGACTTTTCACTACTGCACGTTTCATAAATGTTGAGTTCAGGAAAACACTAAATGATAATGGCATGGATGTCAATGTTATTAGTATCGCAACTCTGAGAGCCGTGAGAGTAACTCGACAAGAGGTTATATTCTCGCCAACAACAGTCCAAGACCCTGAAGGAGTAATCAGAGTTATTTACGGACATATCACCCTCATAGTGGAAGCCGGAGCCACTGAAATAAGTACTAAGTTTCACATTATTAAAGGGAAACTTAACTGCGAAACGATCCTAGGACGTGCTTGGCTCCAGCAATTAACAGCTATCATAAGAGCTCAACCAGGAGCCCCGCCTCGATTCGAACGCCCTATCCCCAAAGCCAAACCTAACATCAACAAAGACTTACCTTTGTACCTGGAAGAATACCAATTGCTCAGAGCCATGATGGGGAACCAAACACCAATTGAGAGTGTATCGACCTACGTCAACAGATTTCGTACTCTAATAGCTCTAACTCAATTTGCTTCCTTGTCGTTAGGTTGTCCTCATACACCAGAAATTGAGGACTAGACTTTGCTAGAAACCGCAGTCGTGCTCTTAGCCTTCCGTTATGAATGGGTGGCTACCCCAGCTCAATATTTTAATAGATGGATAAAAACTGCTTTTGTCTCTTATGAACCATTGGAATCTTCAAAGGGGTTCCACCTCATATGTGACCCGAGGGGTGCTCGACCATATGAGAAGAAAACTTACAGAGCCAAAACAATCAAGCCGAATGTCTTCCGAGTATGGGACTTAGTTCTCAAGGCTTCAAGGCGTCATCGGTTCCCAAACTAGAAGGGACCATATAGAATCTCACGATCTATCGCCAGCAGATACTACAAGTTGATCATTACATAAGGTGAACCTCACACAAATATCTTCCATGGAAAATACCTCAAAGCTTTCATTTAAACATCTTGTCATGATCCTATTTCCCTGCTTTCTTCCATGTAGCATTTATAATTCCTACAAAATGCCTACGAGTATCACTGTAGACATCCTTAGGAATTTAATTTTATTAATCAAGTAGAATTATCATTGTTTCTTTAAAAAAACAACTTTATGAACCAGAACCTAACCTCTAAGAATCTTTCGGAAAATGTAAAAATTTAAATTCAAGTAAACCTTAAAAAAAATAAAAAAACAGGGAGAGCAACTCAAACCTCTCAGAAACATATCTACACCCCTCATACCTCAAACCATCCTTCAGCAAGCCCCTGAAATTTCACAAACCCTCAGCAAGATGGGAACTTGCACATATGCAAAGGTCTTATCAAAAGGAAACCAACGTCCATTTCAGGGACACCCAGGTCACCGATCCTGGGATTATCTACAAAGGAGAAGAAAAAATTTCTTTTACATGGTTCGACATAGACGGATAGAACATCAATTCCATTCTGAATACACAAGTACTTCAAAGGAGTCCTGCTGGAACCAAAATCAAAATTAATGTCTACACTGGGATACCCTCAACAGGCATACAAACAGAAAGACTTCTCATGATTTTCAGTAGGGGAGAGCACATCATCTACATCAGGATCAATGGGAAGACAAGGATGTTAACTTGTAAGAATTCTAAAATATATGGTTCCATCATAACTGCCATATGTGAAATATTTAATTCAAAGAAGACATTTATAAAAAAAACAGAAAGCTAAATTAAAACATAATCTGAATAGTCAGAGTCTAAATCAGTTTCATGCCCGTCGTCACCATCTTCATTAGAATCGTGTTCTTACCGGCCTTCTTCAGAGTCTTCATTTTCTTCGGAATCCGCTTCAAGATCTTCTATTTCAGAGTCATCTTTTGGAATTCCATCGGAGTCTTCCTATGAATCTTCTACAGAAGAACCATTTTTCATGTCAAAATAGGAATCAACACGCCCAGCTTCATGATCCACAACAGTTTCAGAAAAAGGCTCAGACTCAGACTCATATTCCGTATGAGCTTCAGGATCCTCTTCCTCAGAAGGATACTCATCTGCGTCAGAATCAGAAGCCACACCATAGGGATGCACGCCTCGCATTATTCCTTCATTCTTCTCCCTATAAGCAATTGCTCGAAGACGTCGCTTTTCCATAAAGGTTGTAAGTTCCTCATCCTCGACCCTCTTCTTCTCTGATTCCTTTTTGCGTCTTGCTGCTTCTTCAGCATTAATCGTAAAACAGAGATCTAGAGCATATTGACGAGTTTACTTCAAACGATCAAGAGGCATACCTCGAACAGGTTTCATAACTTTTTTCAATGAACGACTGATTTTTTACTGCACTTTTTGGGTAGAAGCCACCTTCATCCTTTTGCATCTGCAACCTAACTTTTTACTTGAAGGTTCCGAGCTAGGGTTTCGATCGAGAATTGCCATAACTTTCCCAGAAATAATATATATTATATATATATTTCGGCATGAAAGAAAAGAAGATTGATGCGAGTTTTTTAGTTTATTAATCAACAAACTAAAACTTATTGAAGTTTTTGTTGTTGTTGTCGAAAAAGGAGAATTACTTCACTTAAGAATAACAAGAATAAAACTAGGGTTTTGATAAAATAATATTCTCATGATTATCATGATATATATATATATACATAATATCTGGAATTTTTTTGGAAACCCTAGTTTTATTGGATAAAGAGATTATTATAAAAATAAAATAAAATAAATTGTGTCTAGCGGGTAATGTTTGCCAACTGCCACCACCAACGCCTTGTATTGTCAAAGAGAAGAAAATAGAAAGCCACGTAAAAAGTGGAAGAAGAATATATATAGGTCCCAACTTGAAGAGTCCCAGTCCAACTGGGAAACCTAAAACAAAAGGAGAAAAAAAGTGGTGTTAAGTGTTTTCTTCTTAGCCGCATCAATTATTGGCCCTTCCCATTCGTGGTGTTTGATATTTCAAGAAGGGACAAGGGTTCCCATTATCCTCAACCAAATTTAAACGCTAAGGGGTGCACATATTTATGTCCCACAAGCTGAGTACATCTTCCTCCACTCTTAAAATTTAAATTATACATACATAATTATTGAAAAATTGTCACCGTCTCGTGCTTAGTGTGAACATTATTGTTCCTCACTAAGTAGGGGACTTAATGTAGATGGTGATTTTTTGACAAGGGTTAGAATTGTAAAATTACCCTATACTAAGCAACAAGAACATATATATGCATATTTATGCGCATATGCTTAATATAGAATGTTGTACTTCTATTTATATTCCGCAAGCGAATTAAGAGCGCAGATTATATCTAAATATTATAAATTGGCCTTGTAGCCTTATCAATACTCATAATATCCATGCTATATCGAACTAGTCTCAGGTCGTATAAATTCCACGACTGAATTCCTTGAACTGGCATCGAATAAGCATTGATGTTCTAGCAGCATCTATTTAAGTCATGAATAGCTAATGTTTAAATCCTGAAATACATTATATCTTAACGCTTCTTTCACAATGAGTGCACCTCAAATTACTCTTTTGAGCCTGAATATGCTATTTTAGCACTTTGCTTAAATATAAGTCACAAATAATGCGCCACTCTCTATGATGCGCCACAGTCGAGGAACAATGCCATAAAAGATGCATTGAACCTCTCATTTAGGATAACCCTATCATTTTATCATATTAAAGCCAAGATAGCACTAGCCATTCGTCTTAGCATTATACTGGCACTAGTTAGCCACAATAACGCTAAAGACGCTAACTTTTCTAGCGCTAAACCCTAGTGCCTAAGAGGTGCTAACTAACCAAAAATGGTCTTAGCTTGTACATTTTAGCCTAATAATGCCTTAGCCCACATATTGTCAGCTTGGCACCGAACCCTAGCACCAAAGTGCTAATTCAAATTCTAGCGAAAAAAGTGATATCTCCTGGCGCTCACGCCTTTTCCCTGGCGTTGACGCTTTCCTTGGCTGACGCCCTTAAATCCACCCCGATACCCCTAGCTCCCCGATGTCCATGCTAGCCATGCATCCTTGGAGCCATATCATCCTTGGCGTCTTTACTAGCCTTGGCTAGTAGCTAATGCGTCTCTGAATGACGTTCATGCCTAACGTTTCTCTGGATTAACATGGCATACTTACCGACTTAGCCATAAGCGCATTAACCATAATGCTAACAATACTATCTAATTGAGGTGCTAACTTCAAACCTCCCTGACACTATCTTTCTAACTCTAATACAATTGATATTTACTAGAAATTACGCATATTGGTCTTACTCCTGGAATTTCAGCACATTATCCTTTTATATTAAAAGAGCTAACACATTCCTATTTGCGTTAAGTAGCTAGTATTAGTTTTGCTAGCTGCTCTCTTCAAAAATATTCCTTTATACTCAATATGGGTCCAACATTGAGTCTTATACGAATTCTAGTAGGTCTCCTTGCTCATGGAGCCTTCTACAACATTTGGTCTCAAATGCTTCTCAGACTTACGATAAGTCACTTCTAAGCTAATTTTTAGCCATCAAATATGCCATGTTACTTTCAAGCAAGTACATGACCATTAAACTTGTCAGACTCGACACTAACTAGTCTGACCATTATTCGAGTGAGTCGCACAACTTACCTCACTGACTTAGCAAGTTTTTTGACTCGACTTGACTTAATAATTACTATAGTGGCTTATGACTCCACTATTTCCACGAGATATCAAATAAAACATGGGGGGATTCTCACTGGGGTATTGGTATGGCGGTCTACGACATCGTGGGTGGTGACACAACCCCCACGAACAATAAGGTAACAAGAAATGGGTGGTTACAAAGTAGTTGAAAGGATGAGGAGTAGTAGTCAGATAGGTCTTCCCTACTTTCCGGGAACCACCCCACTACAATCTCCATAATTATCACTTCTCAATATCTTCCTAACTTGCTCAACTTACGAGAATATCTGTGGGTCTTCTTCAAACTATAAATAAATGATTCTCATCTATTCGAAACAAGACAGAATAAGACACCCACACAATCAGTCTGAAGAAACCAAAACCTACCGAATCAGTGATTCCTCTACGGAGAATCCATTTTTTTCACAAACTATTGGTATTTCTCAACCTTCTTTTCTTCTCTCCCCTAAGACCTACCCAAATCGTTTCCATATATGTAATCCAAGCAGGACGTGAACGACCATTTTTTCGGTTTAGGCTCGTCCTGTTCGAGCTTGATCGCTCGAAACTACTTGAAAGTACCACTTTGTAGTATATTTGTTTTTACCCTAAAACAAGAGGGATTATCACGTGGAGCGTCACAAGAGGCGATCACCAAGTACTTGGAGGAAAACTTCAGAGTAGTTAGGAACGATAGCTACGACTCCATGAACACCCCGTACTTAGCCGAGGTAGCCGAATATCAGTACCCGGAAGAATACACATATCCCAAGTTTAAGACTTACGACGGATGGGGAAACGCTTGTGAGCACCTCAGTCGTTTCTTGTCAAGAATGAATGCGTATTCCTCTGACGGAAAGTTGCGCTTAAGGGAATTCCTGAAGTCGCTATCAGATACAGATTTTACCTATTATGACAACCTGAAGCTCGGAAGCATAGAGTCGTGGTCGACAATGAGCACGATATTCTTCAAAAATATTTATTCAGCAATAAAGAAGGTCACGATGATAGATCTCAGTAGGTGTAACTAAATAATGGGGGAGGAAATCGGGAAGTTCATCACGCGATTTCAGAAACTTTCCCTTGAATTTCATGAGGATAACAAGGAAGAAACCCTGGTGGACATATGTGTACGCAGAATGATGTCTATGTTCAAGTGGAATCTAGCCAATTTCAAATTCCAAACATTTATGGAACTAGAAGAAGCAGCCGCTAGAATAACAGATTGTACGAACATTCTAAGTCTGGGAAATATGAATCACACTTGGAAACACTCAGTCAATATCGCCTCAGCACTAACGTATAGCAGTCGTGCTATGATCAACCCCGATACAACAAGACCTCCCGTGTTTCATACCTATAACGCAAGGCGAGGTAACAAGGGCCCAAAACCGATCTGAATCAACTACTGCCTATCTGTTGTAGCTGAGAACAGATCATCGGTCTGCTCGAGCAGTAGAAGCGAATCACAAAGTAATACTACCACCCTTAATCGTAGATATCAATAAGGTGGACAGAAATAATGCTAGATACTTCCATTACCATCACCGGGTGGTCATCCGACTCAAGAATTTTTCTCTCTCTATGGAATTTTTAATCGAAAGAAGAACGCGGGGGAAATTCAGATAGGAAACCAAATAATCAACGAAATACTTTCCCTTAACACCAAGTAATGATGTTTTTGTACAACCCAATGGAAGACATATGGAGGCCCTGGGAACAACCAGAAGAAGAGGCGCGTGAAGCGGAGGAAGAGGTCTCGGGCTTCGACAATAATGAAAGCGTAGCCAACAAGTTTTCCAAAAAGGTTTTGGCTCAACAATTATTCGACTCACTGGGATTCAGCAAGAATCAAACTCGAGAGGCAGCAAAAGCCATCGCAGGGATAGCCGCTGGTAAACCTTACATCCCAACACCAAAATGATCAATTACCTTCACAGACAATGACATCTTTTACCCAGGAGAAAATCTCCGACCACTTTATCTTACGACAACCATCAACTAGCAACAACTGAAAAGGGCGCTTATCGACGGAGGCACATCTCTAAATTTGATCTCGCTTCACACATTGGAAATTTTGGGTGTGCAACGATCATCCATTCGCATGCACGCCACCACTGTAAAGGGATTCGGATAAAATACTCAAACTGCTATAGGAGTTGTCAATCTAGTGATGAGGATTGGTCCGATAAGAGGCCTCACACCATTTTACGTACTGGAAGATAATACAACTTTTCATGTACTACTAGGGCGAGGGTGGCTGCTCAACCACAAATTCGTGGCGTTGACCTACCATCAGTGCGTAAAGACGAATATGGGAGGAAAACAATATCGGATTGCAGCGTCTAACAACCCCTTTGGACCATAAGAAACATATATGGCAGACACTGTGTTCTATGATATTCCAAAGGAAGAGGAAGAAATAGCAGCAGCTGTGCTTACCCAGTACCTAAATGGAAGGACGAATTGACCGCTGATGAGAAAACCACGAAGTCAGTATTCAGCCCATCCCGAATGACGACTACTCCTTCCTCGTAAAAACAAAAATCACAAGGGAATTCATAGTTTCAACGGTTTTCGAAGCCAAAAGGGGGGAATGTATACCGCTTATAGGAATTAGCCGAGGAAAATCCCGAGTTTGGACATGAATGTATTCTGACCTATGTCGATCAAGATTGATGGAGTCACCCTTACATCTAGATGAAGAAATCGGATCACCTTTGGACCCAGGCGAAAAAGATATGAAGCCAACGGAAGAGAACACCATAGAGAATATAACTGCAGATGTGTTAGTACCTAAAAATTGATTCTAGGAAAAAAAATATACTGTAGAAGTACTTTATTTAGATTCGAGGATCAAAATCATACAGAACAAGCCTAAACCACGATAGTAGCCGTTCCGCCTGCTTCGGTCACGATGACAGGAAATGGTTGATCTTAGGGGAGGGAAGCAAAGAAAGTTGAAGGAATTCTGTGTGTTGAATTATGTGTCGAGTTGCAGAACTATTGAGAGAAATCACAGATCTTATTAGAATTGTAAGCCTATTGTGATTTTAAAATGGGCTAAGGAGACTATTTATAATAGTTTGGGAATACACATATCTTTTCCTTGTAAAGTAGTGGAAGTAGCGAAGAAATGGAATAGTGGAAGTCATGGGGATAATGGTATAATCGCCTATTATCCCTGAAAGTTTCTGGAAAACCAAGATTCTATTATCCTGTTTACTGCTCCAGCTTTACCACTACCTTGTAACTTCCAGATCATGGGTGTTACCACGCCACATGTTGCTGTAAACGCCAAACCAAAACCCCATGAATTATCCCCTCATGTAACATGATTTTATTTCTTGTAGGAATTAGTTGAGTTGTGAACTCAGGATGGTGCTAGCACTAACCATGAGTTTACTAGAAAGGCCTAGCAAAGTTAGCACCGCAAAAGAAGGAAAATTCCAGCAATGGTGCTGGGGAGAAGGCTAGTGCAGCGTTAGCGCTGGCGCTAGTGCAACGCTAACGTTGTTGGCCAGCACTGACGACGCTATGGCCTGTTTGACGCGCGCTTTGTTAGTTTTGTAACTTTTTTGGATTTTTCTGGCTTTTCGGCACATGTGTGTGCTACTTATTGGTATTGAGAGTGTGACTAGGGTTCGCCCAGGCTATCATTTGCTAGTGCCATAATTATTTTTTATGCACCACTAGCTTTGATATTTATTAATGTCGTGACCATATTTATGGCTTGTTTAGAGTTTCCAAATTGTCCGAGATTTTTTAGCATTTTATGCTTATTTTTATGCAGCGTATACAGAACATTTTCAAGAGATTCAGTCGTGGAAGTTTGCAACTTGAAATTATGCTTGATACGACTCTGCGATTAGATGGTATGCATCTAATTAACGTTTTTATTCAGATATGGGTTATCCTCTATTCTGAATGTCCGCAATTTCGTATAATCAGCGTATTCTGTCTTTTACAAATAGTTCGTATAAATACATATGAAATAACGAGGATTTAATTGATTACGGCTCTGAAATTTCTGTGATGCGTATATATACAAAAAAAGAGCTACAAAGCTAATTTTGCCAGGAGCTGAGTATCCCTCCTCGATTTTCTTGCAGAATGTAGGACAAGAATAATATTCATAATTCTAATGTTTGTCAAGAAATTATGTATATATTTATTTTATGCTTCTGCAGCTTGGCGAAAAGCAATATTTATAATTTTTTCCTTTGTCAAAAATCCACCATCAACATTAAGTCCCCTGCTTAGCACGAAACATTAATGTTTCGTGGTAAGCACTAGATGGTGGCACCAGTACTGAGGCGTTGGTGATAGCAATAACCACAACTTTTTCTTTCATAAAGGCATGGATGAGATGCACATGATGAACTAGTCACCGGGTGAAGCTTGTCATCTTTCCCTTGACAATGGTTGGTCTTAAGGCTTTAGAGGCGTGGCTGAGATGCATGTGCTGAACTGGTCGGTAGGTGAGGCTTGTCACCTTTCTATGAGTAACGATCGGTCCTGGAACCTTGGAGGGGTGGCTGAGCTGCTTCTCTTGATAACGGTCGGTCCTGGAGTCTTGGAGGCATGGATGAGCTGCTTCTCTTGATAACGGTCGGTCCTGGAGTCTTGCTCAGATCCCTTCTCCTCGGGATAAATTCCAGGAAATTTCACTTATTTGAATTTTAGGGTTTCCCACCTTTGCTTATTTAAATTAGTGAACGCCCTGGCCATTTTCACTTCCATTCTTCTGACTTTTCATTCTCGCTCCTCTAGGACTCAAAATATCCTTGAATCACCTCATCACTTTCAAAATGTCTGATAATGGTAGCTCGAACCAAGGTAGCTCTTTCGTCATGCGTACTACCTGGATTGCTAGTCCGATAAGTTTCTCTTTATTCCCAAGATTTCTTGTGTGTATGATGATTACAGTAAAAGCCTAAACATGATTTGATTTTTTTTTTCCAGGTTTCTCGGGTTAAGAAGGTACCAAAGAGGCATATGAGTTCCAGGAGTTTCAAGTTAAGGGTAAACAATTTTTTTATTTTTTATTTTGAAACCGCCTCCTTTTTTTTTTAATGTATTCTTGCTTGTTTTAGTTGCAGCAAGAGATGATGGGATTAAAGAAAATGAAGAAGTCATACCAGCAAATAATATAACAAATCTTGAAGTTGGATTTAAGAATTTCTCCAAAATCATGGATTCTCTTGCAAATCTTGACTCGAGTCTTCCTACCACAGAGATGGTGGGTCATACTCCTAATCTTGTAACCGTCGTTGCGGGGCTCTTTCGTGTTATTGTTGAAATAGATAATGTGCTTCCGCATATGGTTACAAACTTGAAAATACAAGAATGGAATGAGATGTTGACTACTTGTGAGAACCTCCATTTCAACGTGAACTGGTTGGGTCAGCATTTGGAGAGTGTTAAAGAGGCTCATGCAGCGGCTTTGGTAGAAGGGATAGCCTTGGAGGAGGAATCTTCCAAAATTGAAGAAATGGCCCGAGATTCGCAGACTCGTTCAGAGAAGTATGATGAGAGATTGGGGAAATTGCATCATCGCGAATATCCTATACTCAAAGATTTGTTTTAGGCTATAAGACAGGTAGCAAAACATCCTTGTTATTTTATTTTATTTTATTTTATTTTATTTTGGATATTTTGAATAAAGGATGTTTCATATGAATGTAACGGGTTTTGAATTTTGAAAGTTCAATTATATGTTTTGGAATTATAATTAACTTATGAAAGGAAAGGTATTTTTTAGGTGTAATATGCCTTGAGCCACTTACCATTAATGACTGCCCCTACAACTTCTCCATACATATTAACCAATTTGTAATACCCGCTTGGCATGGATTTGGAGATTACATAAGGCCCTTCCCACTTTGAAGCAAATTTCGGAGCGGACATATCTTGTCGAATATGTTTAGATGTCCTAAGTACCAGGACCCCTACTTGAAATGCTCGTGGTTGCACTGCTTTTTCGTACGCCCTGGAAACCCTTTGTTGATAAGTCTGTGCATATTTTTCTGCTTTGGCTCGTCTAGATTCGAGTATGTCTAAATCTGATACTCGATAATTGGGTATTTCGGACTCATCCAAATAAACTCCGCTCGCTGCTGCGATTCTGGATGATGGGATTTTAATCTCTGCCGGTAAAATCGTATCGGCCCCATATACTAGATAATATGGTGAGGTACATGTATAACCCTTCGGAGAAGTTCTGTATGCCCACAAATCTATAGCCAATTGTTCGTGCCATGTTCTTGGATGGTCATAAATATTGCAACTTAGGATTCCGATGAGATTTTTGTTGGTGCTTTCGGCTTGTCTATTCCCCTGAGTGCAGTATGGTGTGGAATATATGTTTGATACTATAGCTCTTGATTAGTTTTCGTACACATTTATTTGCAAATGGAGTACCATTGTATGTCACAATGTGTTTTGGTATCCCAAATTTGCATATGATGTGTTCCTTGATGAAGGATGCTATTGTTGCTCTGGTTGTACTTATGAGGGGCAATGCTTCGACTCATTTGGTGAAGTATTCCGTGGCAGTTAGTATGTGCTTGTGTTGATTTGATGAGGATGGATTCATTTTACCAATAAGATCCAGTCCCCAGTTGTAGAATGGCCAAGGGTTGCTTACCGAATGAAGAGGAAGGCAAGGAGTGTGGATGCGATTTTCGTGAACTTGACATTGGTGACATTTCTGAACAAATGAAGTTGCATCGTCCTCCATGGTCGGCCAGTAGTATCTCTCATGGTCTTGGAGAAATATTTTCTTCTTTCCTTGATGTTCACTTTCATGCATTTCTTTCAGGATAGTTTGGATGTCTTCTTCCGCCAAACATCATAAAAAATCTTTGCCAAAGCTTTTTCGGTAGAGTATTCCTTCGTGAAAGACAAATCTCTTGGCTTTTCGGGTTAAGCGTGCCACTTCTCGCTTTTCTTGAGGTAGAATATTATCTTGAAGGTATTTGATATACGACTCTCGCCATTCGCCAGTGTTGTGTATAGTTAGTATTTCCAACTGTTGTGGTGGGATCTGAAAATGAGGGAAGGATCCTTGGAATAATCTGGATTGAGCCTCCATGATGGGCCAGTAATACCCAAGACGTTGGAGACGTCTATATAAGGTTATTACCAGTATCTGACTGCACATTTCACGGTGTACCTGACTAAGTCGCCTTTGCGCCTCGTCATCCCCAAGACATCTTGAAAGAGATCCATCTGAATTTTTATGATACTATATCCCGTGTAATAAGAAAATATGTTTCAAATCCTTAAGACTGACCTTCCCTTGGTTGTACGAGTTGATGAGCTCTTAGATGTTAGGCGTTCTCCAGTCAATGATTTATTCTTTATCAGGCTTGTTCCTCCAGGTTGAGGGTATGGTACATCTCTGTACGGTGACAGTTGCTTCCGAGTCTTCAAATCGGTGTTTCGAGGCTATTCGACTGAGTTATTGGTGAACTGTAGTCCAACTTAAATGAATGCGAGAATACTTTACCGGTTTTGCAAGACTAGTACAACACCAACTCCTCCGGTATTGTTGCTAGGGGTAACAGAGCCGTCGAACTATAATATTCAGGCTTCTTCTTCGGCGAGTGAAATGTTTAGGAATTCTCCGGGTACGTCTTTGTGTGTTGTAGTATCGTCTTCTCCTGGAAAAGAAGCGAGAAGATCTGCAACCTCTTGTCCCTTATTGCTTTTGATGATACACATGATATGTCAAACTCTGACATTTGTAGCAACCATTTTGCTGCTCTTCCTATGAGAGCAGGCTTTGGTAATAAAAACTTTATGGGATCATCCTTGGCCATCAACACTACTCTTTTTGCTAGTAAATAATGTCGAAGCTTCTGAACGGCATGCACCAAGGATAGACATGCTCTTTCAACTTTAGGGTATCTCAACTCTGCGTCTCTTAGCGTCCTACTGAGATATTATATGGGACATTCAATCCCCATATCGTCTTCTTGAGCCAGCAGGGGTCCTATGGCTACTTCACTGAAAGCCGTATAGAGAAGTAATAGTTTCCCCGAAGTTAGAGATTTCATAACAACTGGTGATAATAATAATTGTTGAATTTGACGAAACTCGTTTTGTTATATAGACGACTAGAAAAAAACTCGCCTCTTTCTTTAACAGGGTGTAAATGAAGCAATAAACTGAGCTAATCCAGGGATAAAACGTCAAATTTATGATACATTTCCCATGAAGCTTTTGATTTCCCTTACGGTGCGCGATGGTGGCATGGTGGTGATAGCCTGCGTCTTGGTTGGTTCCAACTTGATCCCTTATGCCGTCACCACGAATCCTAGAAACTTCCCGGAGGATACACCAAAGGCATACTTCAGAGGGTTCATCTTTAAATGGTACTCATGACATCTCTCGAAGACTTGATGTAGGACGTCTGTATGGGATGTTATGGTTTTGGATTTCACTACCACGTCGTCGATATAATCTTCTACTTGCTTGTGCATCATGTCGTGAAAGATTGTTTTCATGGCCCTTTGGTAAGTAGTGTCGGCATTCTTCAATCCGAAGGGCATCACTGTATAATAGAAATTCCCGAGAGGAGTTCGAAACGCGGTCTTCTCAGCATCATATTCATACATATTTATTTGATTGTAGCTACTATCGCCATCCATGAATAAAAACATGCCATGTCCACTGGTAGCATCCACGAGCATGTCGATATTTGGAAGATGAAAGTCATCTTTGGGACAGGATTTGTTCAGGTTCCTGAAGTCTACATAACATTTTATTTTTCCATTCTTTTTCTTGACGGGGACAACGTTTGCTAACCATGTGGGGTGTTGGATGGGTTTGATGAATCATGTTGTTAGCAATTCATGAGTTTCGACTTTGATATGTTCCTCGACTTCGTGTACGAACTGTCTGAGTTGTTGCTTGACTAGTTTGGCGTTTGGAGCAACGTGTAGATAATGATTGACCACTTTGTAATCTAATCATGGTATGTCTTCGTAGGTCCAAGCAAAGACGTCTTGATATTCTCTGAGTAGATTGACTAGCCTCACTTTTTCTTCTGGTGACAGGGATGAGATGATTGAAACTGGTCGTGGACTTTCTTCTGTTCCTAGGTTGATAATGTCCAGAGTGTCAACTGTAACATATGTGTCGTCCTGTAATTTTCAAGGCGCGTCTTGGAATTCCTCATGGTGTTGCTCCTCGTTGTGGCTGCATATCTTTATCCCTAGAAGTTTCTGGAAAACTAAGATTCCATTATCCCATTAACTGCTCTAGCTTTACCATTTCCTTTCAACTTCCAGATCATGGGGTGTTACCACCCCACATGTTGCTGTAACCGCTAGACTAAAACCCCATGAATTATCCCCCATGTAACATAATTTGATTTCTCGTAGGAATTGGTGGAGTTGTGAACTCAGGATAGTGCTATAACTAACCATAGTTTTACTAGAAAGGCATAGAAAAGTTAGCACCGTAAAAGAAGGAAAATGCCAGCAATGGTGCTGGGGAGAAGGCCAGGGATAATAAGTTAGTGCTGGGTCTAGTACAGCACTAGCGTCGTTGGCCAGCGCTAACAAGAAAAAAAGACGAACTTGTGACAACCCAAGTTTTGACCTGTAGAGGAGACACAAGAAAACCATCAACCGAGGCAGACATATAGACACGCGGAGTAAGTAGAATTCCCGCGTCACGCTTAGCTTTTTTAGCCCTACGACGAGGCGACCACTCGTGTTCAGAAATGTTAAGATATTCCTCCACCATAAAGGAGTGTGGCTTGTATCCAACAAAACCAACAAGGATATCACCCTGATATACACACAGTTATAAAAAAAGTAGGTAGGAAAGAAAAGGCTGCAAGCACAAAATATACCTGATTGGAAGAACCCGGAGCCGGCTGAGGAGTTTGGACCTTTCCTGGTTTCTTCCTTGGTGGAGGGGGAAGCATCTGTCCTTTCTTAATTTATTTCTTCAACGACTCATGATCAGCTAGAGGAGTCCAACTAGTAGTCAAGGGAACCAAGGGGCGACCCTTCGAGCCAGACGAAAGACCTTGCTCAATGGATACTGACTTGTCTAGTTTGATACAACCCGACGCATGCATCAAATTGAGGTCATCCGGGGGTAGTGCAGACGGAGAAACTGGTTCGCGTAGGAGAAAATTTAGAGCTTTTTTACGAATCTTTGTATGGAACGAATACAAATTGAGAGAAACAAAAAGCTCCGGTGTCGAAGAAAGCTAAAAGAAATAAAAGTGAATCGATCGATCTGCCAAACGTGTCTCTCCTTTAAACACGAAGCGATCGAAACTAGCTCTGATATTTGTCTCCTTGATAGAATATGAACTGGATAAGGGAATGAGACTCTTTGGTCAAATCCCAGCTGCTGAGCCACGCGATCATAATTATAGGACATTGCTATGAACTTACCCAAGTAAAAACCAGGGAGATAACTAGGCAATACAGCCATAACAAAGTCAAAATCATCGTTCATCAAAACCTGCTCAGAGCTCAGAACCACATCCTCAACCTCAGTGTTAAAATCATAGGGGAGGGGACCAGAACGACCACCATGATAAGGAAAATGCCTGAACTCATGGTCTATATCCATATACTTCTTAAGAGTATTTTTGAAGATCTTCATTTCCTGCGCCATATGGCCATACAAGGATAATAGTAAAAAATCGGAACTATATCAAAAGTGTCGTCTTCTCTCTCGACCATTTCCTCACGATGGATAGATAAATCGTTAACTGGAGGAGAATACTTAGGGAAATGATCCCATGCTCAGGCTTGAAGAAAGTTCGACGGAAGAAAGGTCTCAATGGTATGACGAACGACCACCCTATTAATGTTTTTACAGAGAAGATCTAGCTGACGATACAAACACCTAAGAACATAGGCGCTAGAAGAAACGATATACCTCGTGAAATCAACATAGCCATCGGCAAAAGCTCATTTTTGATGGTACATAGGGACTGTGCTCGCAAACCTCATGAAAAATCCAGTAAAGGAGAAACGCCGCTAGCTCAGGACGAGCATTCTTTTCTATCTGAAAGGGAGAACCAACCTTCCCGTTCCCAGGGTTTCACCCATAAAGGGAAAGAAGCACGCTTATTGACCTTGGTATTATGACCAGGAGGGGCTTTACTCCGAGCAGCCTGGCGCGGCGTGGCAACAGCGGGACCCTTCATGGCGTCAGCCATCAGTTTTCCTCCAATAAGATGAGTTAGAGCCCTCTATTTCTTTGTCAAAATAGGGACCACCTTAGACTTCCCCTTATCCGATTTCCCCAAACCAATGACGCTCTCTTCCACAGAGCGAGCGCCCCCTACTAGGGGGTCATCTATCCTCTCTGACCAAACTTCTCGAGACTTACCGTTGCAACCAATCAAATAAGTACATAAAGCCTGTTTGACTCGTTCATAGCCTCGAAGATGGTCGCTTCGTGATAGATAAGACATACCTGAATCGGCAACCCCATTAAGGCCACTACATCCGCCAATACCAGAGCCGCCTCACCCCAAGCAAAGAAGAAAGTATGAACTCGAGAAATCCAACGAGAATAAAGTCTAACCATGTCACTTTTACATTTGACTATCACGCGATAAAAAGATGCGTCTATGGCATCGTCTATCCCCAAGAAGCAAAGCATAGATAAATGTTTGGGATTGGAACGAATATATGTGATCCAAGACCCCCAGGGAGGATAAGTCTCAGCTGATGAACGCGAGTCCACAGTCGGAAGGTGATAATCCTCGTGTTGAATGGCCATGCACGGAATCTTGTTGAAAGCGTGAAGAGGTAAGGGGAGTCATCTTTATTAGGTGGGCCTGAGCTCACCACTACCTCAGGAATTTGGGCGTGAAGCCCAAGCGCTTATGAATATACCCATGGAAATATGAGGATAGGAAGGGAATAAGATGAAAGGTTAGGGATAGGACTAAAAGATGGCGCTTTGGTAATAATGAGGGGGTAAAAGGGAGACATGTGTCAAGAGAAGATAAACAGGGAAAATATATAAAAGGAAAAAAGATAGTACAAAGAAAGGATCTTCTTTTCCTCTCTCTCTCTCTCTGACCCTAAAAGGAAAGGTGTAGTCCTTGCTGTGACTAGGCTTGGTATAAAACCCGCATTTTTGACAAAGGGGTAAAATAGTAATCAAGGTCAAAACAGTCACTCAGGGGTAAAATAGTAATTTTATACGTCATAGCAAAAAGATCACTCAAGGGTAAAATAATAATTTTAGATATCAGGGACGAAATGGTAAAATAGTAATTTTACATACCATGGGCAAAACGGCCATTCATGGGTAAAATAATAATTTTACACACCATAGGAAAAACGGTCATCTTATAATTAAATGTGAAAAGTCCTATTCGTCAAGTTTTGAGCGAGGGGCAAAATAGTCATGTTTTGCCTAAAGTGAAGTCAATGAATGTCCCTTAACTTCCTTTTCCAAATATGTGGAAATGTGATTAAGACATATATAGGGAGGTGACATTTGCCTAGCCATGCTAACTAGAAAGCAGACTTGGCTAGCTAGAAAACAGATTTGCTCAGCCATGCTAACTAGAAAGCAGACTTGGCTAACTAGAAATCGGAATTGCCTTAACGATGCTAACCAGTTGGCGGATTTTCCTAGCCATGCTAACCAGTTGGTGTATTTGCCTAGTGAATTAGGCATATTTATCGCTTAATTTATATTTGCTAGTGCTTGAATTTGTACTAATAATATTTTTTATTGTTTTATTAAGTGGAATGAATAAAACCCGAAGTTTCAATGAAATATGATTAATTAGACAAAATTATTAGTAACACAAGCAGCCGAAACAGTGACAGCTGAAGGGACGTGGCACCTGAATTGGTGTGGGGATGGTGAATAGAAAAGAAAGGAAGAGGCGTACTTATTCTTGGAGTTGAATTCTGGACACGTCATAAAACAGTTGAAGTGGGTGTTGGCTGTTAACTTGGAGTTGGCTAGGTGGCAGTGCTGGCTTGGTAGGTGTGAGCCGTCAGACTGATTCTGGGAGTTTAGTAGGTGAGTTTGAAGTGGGACAACAAAAAAAGGTTTGTACACAAAGTAAAAAAGTGAAAAAAAGAGGGTCGGAAGAGGAGAGTTGGTCTAGGTGACGTCAGCGAAAAATGATGAGTATAAAAGAGAGAGTACGGCTGAAAGGTGGGGCTTTTTTTCTGGACTTTTTCTTTTAGGTTTTGTTTGAGAAAAGCGTAAGGGAGAGAGAGAGGTAGGTTGGTAGGGTGGAGAGGGTTGGAGGCTAGAGAGATTGATAGAAACTGATTGACGGAGTGATGCTAGAGAAGACCTAGGAGGAGAGAGGACGGAGTGGCAGAGAGAGAAGCCTAGGGGGAGAAAAGAAAAATAGGCAGGAGAGAGACGAACAAGGGATTAGTAACGGCCTACATTAGAGAAAGAAGAAGGTGGGTTGTAGTGTACGGCCAGAGGAAGAAAGGCGAAAATAGGGGAGTTTTTCTTCTGGGTTTTTTGTTGAGCGCCGCAAACCAGAGGAAGAGGACGGTTGTAAAGGTACAATTAAGGGTTTAATCTTTCCCTCTCTATTTTACTCTCTACTTTTGTTACATCTTTTTATGGGTTTTGAGAATTCATCTCCATGTCTCACTAAATTTGTAGCTAGGGTTTAATGTTGAAACCACTTAAAGTTTAGATCAATTAAATCGAATTATTTGATACATACTATTATGATTTGAATAGATTAATTCCATGATTTTGATTTATTGATTTAATGAAAAGTTGCTTCATCGGTTCTGTATAACACAGTAACTTATGCGCAGAATTAATAGAATATCAAATATATTTGTCTACTTATTTGATATCTCATGCTTGGGTTAAATCCTTAGATGGGGTATGCTTAGAAAAGCCAGGTATTATTTGTGAACCTATAATTAGTTTCGTATAATTTTCTTGCTAACGCAATTTGATAGTGTATGCTTAGACTTACAGCTTAGATGCGCCATGCTTAGGGCGTCCCAATGATATTTGCGACTCTAATACATATAATAGGTGATGTTGATAGAACGAACAATAGATAAATATTCAGGAGTTATATTTCACTTCAGTAATTAAATAGAAATAGTGGTGGATACTGAAAACCCTAGCTACTGTTTCTCCCATTTGATTTATTTTATTAGTTTTGTTTATTTTTCTTGTTTTAACTTTATTCCGAAAAATCCAAAAATATTGTTTCTGATTAGTTTATTAAGAATATTGATTGCAGTATTGTCCCCGTTACCTGTGGGTTCGACCCGTACTTGTCGTTGTCTGCATTGTAGACACCGTGCGATTGCGGTTATTCATATAGGATTTCTAAAATCCTATCACCTAGCCATGCTAACCAGTTGGCGGATTTGCCTGAGCTGCGTTAACTAGAAAGCGGATTTGCCTAGCCATGCTAACCAGTTGGCGTATTTTCCTAGCAGCTTGCTAACCAGTTGGCGGATTTGCCTAGAGTGCAGTCGATGAATGTCATCTCCCCTTCTTTTATATTCTTGTAGAAATGCGAGTAAAACATATATAAGGAGGAGGTTTTGGTTGGAAAACGATGATGCTTAGCTATGGTAACTAGAAAGCGAAATTGCATAGCTATGCTAAATAGAAAGCGGATTTGCCTTAGCTATATTAACTAGAAAGCGGATTTGCCTTAGTCATGCTAACGAGAAAGCGGATTTGCCTAGTTGTGCTAACCAGTTGGCGGATTTGCCTTGCCGTGCTAACCAGTTAGCAGATTTTCCTAGCAGCTTGCTAACCAGTTGGCGGATTAACCTAGCTATACTAACCAGTTGGAGGATTTTCCTAGCCATGCTAACCAGTTGGAAGAATTGCCTTAGCTATGCTAACTAGAAAACGGATTTGACTAAAGTGCAGTCAATGGATGTCATATCCCCTTCTTTTATATTCTTGTAGAAATACGAGTAAAACATATATAGGGAGGAGGTGTTAGTTGGGAAACGATGATGCTTAGCTATGCTAACTAGAAAGCGGAATTGCGTAGCTATGCTAACTAGAAAGCGGATTTGCCTAGCTATGCTAACGAGAAAGCGGATTTTACTTATGCTAACTGGAAAGCAGAATTTCCTAGATATGCTAACTAGAAAGCGGATTTTCTTAGCTATGCTAACTAGAAAGATGATTTGCATAGCTATGTTAACTAGAAAGCGGAATTTCCTAGGTATGCTAACTAGAAAGCGGATTTTCCTAGCTATGTTATGTTAACCAGAAAGAGGATTTTCCTAGTGATGCTAACCGAAAGACATATTTGGGTAAGCTATTTTTAGCCGTGCTAGAAATGCTTAGTCGCGCTTAACTAAGATAGTTATGTTTAGCTTTGATGCTTAGTCGATGGAGCTTGAATGATGCGAAAGCATCATTCATCCGTGTTACTTACTCGAGTATACCTATTTACATACTAAGTGGCATTAGTATGCACAATCTGGTCTATACCTTGCGAAAGTTCCTTGGCCTATACGTACTAGGCTTTGCTTTGCCTACGACCTTGCCACATTAGTTGGAAATTATTAGACGCGGATTTTATATACCTAAGCATATACTTTCAAAACGATTGGTCTTTTGCATAAATGTTGGCTCTTCCTTAATAGGCTTAAGTTGCTTTTTCCTTTCGAATTGACCCTTCAGATGAACTACGGTCATGCTTGATCTCTTCAAGGTACAAGTTGGGTACGTAGGCAGCCGCAATGTAATGCATTGAGGTGCAGCATCTTGTCGCTTATATCATCTAATTTGAAGATAATTACAACGCTTTGGTAACTCATATCATCGGGCTCGGTAATGCTATGCAAGGGATGATTGTTACCGCACTTGATGAGGTAGTTGCATTCCATTTTATGGATGTTCATACATCCTATAAAGCTATACGGTATGAACGTAATATGCCTGTTTGTTGCACTCTTGGCAAGAGCAAGATCAGTGCATGCACCCAACGCTTAGTCGAAGCAGAGTTGATGAAGCGAAAAATTGGCCTGAAATGGCCTAGGTGCTAGTCCAAGGAATGAGTTAGGCCTGAACAATGCTCGTAAATATGTGATGCTTGGCAAAGGAATTCACCATTGGATTTAATGTCCTTGTACCCTTTGGAGAACAAGGGTGAGTTGGAACGGTATGGAAACTACGTTTCGATTATCATGCTTGGAAAGGAAAATCGACCTGCATTTTCCTAGCGAGAAGTGAAGCTTTAAGACCCGGTTACTGTCTTTTCGAGTTGTGTGTCGGGGACTTCTGGCCTGTTCGGAGCATAGCGCCGGGGGGCGGGATTTCCCGGTTCGTCACAATTGGTCTTCCCTTTACGAATTTACCCTAAAAGAACTATCAAACTTGTATGTCCAAGGCCTTTGACAGGATTGAATTTTATTTTTTGCTTACTGTGCTTAAAAAATTGGGTTTTCATGATGATTGGTGCAAAATGATTCATGCTTGTGTATATACTATTTCTATGTTTGTGCTTTTGAATGGTTCTCCAAGTAAGATTTTGTATCCTACTAGGGGTCTTAGACAGGGAGACCTCTTGTCCCCTTATTTGTTCATTATTTGTATGGAACCTTTATCTAGGCTTATCATAAATGCTGAAAATAATGGTGATATTTATGGTATTAAGGTTACTAAAGAGAGCCCATCAATATGTCATCTATTTTTTGTTGATGATTGTTTACTTTTTTCTAGAGATGACATTAAAAGTGTGAGACATTTAAATAGCATACTCAATGACTTTAATAAGTATTCTGGACGGTCAATTAATTTTTACAAGTCTGGTATGGCTTTTAGTCCCAAAATGGACAATGCTTTTAAAGTTTAAATTGTTAATTCCTTCAGTATTAAGAGATTAACACTTCGGGATAAGTATCTAGGAGTGCCCCTTTTAATTCAGAGAAATAAGATGAAGACAGTTGGTAATTTATAGGATAAGTTCAATGATAGGTTATCAACATGGAAGAGTAAACACTTGAACCAGGCAGCTAGTACTGTTATAACACAATCTGTTCTTGGGTCTTTAGCCTCAGATCACCTAAATGTTTTCTCTATGCCTAGGAGACTCACCGACAGGTTAGACAAGTTTCAAAGAAAATTGGTGGAATAAAAAAGCAAAATGGTAGGTTTGAGTCTGAAGTCGTGGGATACGGTTATTATGCCTAAGGTGTTAGGTGGTTTAAATATTAAGAAAACTGCATACTCAAATAAGGTTCTTCTTGTTAAACTTGTTTGGAGAATTTTGAATGAAAAAGATGCCTTATAGTTTAGAGTATTAAGGCATAAGTACTTCCAGTTGGGAAGCCTCTCCATTCTATTCAGGAACATGGTTCTTAGGGTCTGAAGAGGAATATGTACTAGCCTAGATGTAGTCAATGACAATTACTATTGGGAAGTGAGAAATGGTAAATGTATCTCTATTTGGGATGATAGGTGGATACCAAATAGATCTGAATTGGTGTCTGCTATATTTAGGTCCAATGATTTGAAAATTGTTGATCAATTTTTTCTTCCTAATTCTAATGCTTGGAATGTTGAGATTTTGCATGATTTGTTTAATAATGATATTGTTGTTGATAATTTCAGTGTGAGAATCCCTATTTACTGATAAGTTACAATGGATCCCATTTAATAGCGTTTTTTCAGTAAAAACTGCATACATAATGGTCAGTAGTGCATCCTATAATGCTGACTATGTGGCATAATAACTAACTTTTCCCTGGAATAAGTTCTGGAAAATGCCTCTCCCACTCAGATTTTTCATTTCCTTTGAAAAGGCATTCACAATTGTCTACCTGTAAAAGAAAGACTTGCTAGATATGTGCAAAAAAATTATTCTCGGTGTCCCTTATGTAATGTTGAGGTGGAACTTGTTGACCATCTATTTCTTGAATGAGATGTTTCTAGAAAGGTGTGGTTTACACTTGAACCTAATTTTTTGAGTCTATTGAATGGAAAGTCACTTAAACAATGGGTTGTTAGTTGGATTTCTGCCAACAATACACATCATGAATTAATCATCTTTGCAGGGGTTGTTTTATGGAATATATGGAAAGCCTCCTTTGTTTTTGAAAATGTACAATTGTAGGTTGATGTACTTGTGAAACAAGTAAAACAAGGAATGCTTGAGTAGAAGGAACATATTAGTAAGAAAGACCATGGGGTTTTTACCTCTGTCAGTCATAGGGAGGCCGTTAGATGGAGCCCTCCGTCAACTAAATTCTATAAAGTTAATTTTGCTGCTTCATTTTTGAAAGAAGATAAATCTATGGGATCTGGACTAATCATGCTTGATGATACAAGGAACTTTCATGGAGCCTGGTGTATACCTTGAGTAGCAGGGGATGGAGAGCAGTATGAGGATATAGAATCCTTGGATGCAATCCGATGGGCTCAAAGGATTAACATTCAAAAATTATAAGTAGAAGGAGATTGTTTAAATGTAGTGAAGGCTATTAATGGTAGAATATGATCAAGAAAATGGCAGAATAATTCTATTATTTTGGATTGTAGGGAATTTTTAATTTTTTTTTAATGAATAGTCATGTGTCCATGTGCCAAGAGACACGAATGATATAACCAATAATTTGACAAAGGAAACTAGAGGTAGAAACGCTTCAATTTTCTGGAGAAATGATTCTCCAATCTAGTAAAATCTCTCATTAGAGAGAAATTATCTATTTAAGTACTTGATTTAAGTTAATAAAATTCCTTTCATATTAAAAAAAATGAGTAATTATATGATTTAGAAAACTCACATTAAGAGAGAAAATTTAGTTGTATAATCAACGATCTAAATCTGTAAAGAAAATATTTAAAGTTTAAATAGTTTTAGGCGATTATTAAAATTTAGAGTCTTAAGTCCACGTAACTAGAAATAATGTTTGACTTTTTATCAAATATATGGCAATAAATATAAATTTATGGTTAGAATTAATAAATTAACGTAATATCTGTTTGAAACTGATTTAGAAAGAGAATTAAATACCTTTTATCTTGCCATTAATTCAAATTTTATCCTTAATATTTATCCATTTTTATGCCCCATTGGGTTTGCCAAAGTTGACCTTTGTCTACTTTAGCCCAAAACCGGTCCTGGATCATTGTTTTAATAGCTTCTACAATAGTTAATATCGGATACTAATGGTGATATACCACATAGGAAAAGTAGTTAATATCGTGTATCGGTATCGTATCGGCGAGGTACGATACACCTATACAAATGATTATAACGTATTTTATCGACGATACACAGTTAACTTTTTAATTTTATAATTTATAGGTAGATGTATATTATATTACTCAAAGTTTTAATGGAAGGCATCTATGATGTAAAAAACTCAATTAAACTAGTTTTACTTGATGACCTAACATCCAAAAACATAAAATTTGTATGGGAAGAAAAACTAATACAAAAAGACAAAAAAAACATTGTTAATAAATAATTTGTATCCTTATCGATATAATCAAAATATTCATGTGTCGCCGATATTTTACTTATCGTCTGGGTTAAAAATCGATACACGATAAATTTCGATATTATCGGCCGGTACGACCGATATTAACTACATTGCACATATGATACATCATTATTTTTATTAAAAATTAATCTCTAATCCATTAATACGAGGATGATGTGATAAATATTTATTAAGACATTTTCTTGGTGAACCTCTTTTTTGAAAGTTTCACCAAAAGGATGTTATTCCATTGTAGTCGCACTTGACTAATACGATAGTTCAAAAATATACAATGATAGATATGTAAAGAAGAAATAAATAAATTAAAGGGTTGAAAATAAAAAACTTATTACTCGTAATATCTAGGAATGCATATCCCATTTGATCAAGAGGATGTGATGCAACATATGAAACAACCATATTCACTATTGGAGAAACTCTAAAGAGTTTGTAACCGGAAAGTATAAGACATGAGCAAAGTAGTTAGTATTGTGTATCTGTGTCGTATCGGCGAGGTGCGATATACCCAGACAAATGATTGTATCGGATTTTATCGGTGATACACAAATAAATTTTTAATTTTATAATTTGTAGGCAGATGTGCATTATGTTACTTAAAGCTTTAATGAAACGCGTTTATAAAGTAAAAATATCAATTATTTCACTTCACAACCTAACATCCCCAAACATAGATTTTGTATGGGAAGAAAAACAAAAAACAAAAAACATTGTTAATGAATACATTTGTATCCTTGCCGAAATTATTGGTCGATATATCGGTCCGATACGGTCGATACAGCTGATATAATCGGAATTTTCACATATCGCCGATATTTGGCGTCTCGTCTAGGTTAAAGGCCGATACACGATAAATTCTGATATTATCGTTCGGTACGACCGATATTAACTACATTGGAACGAGACGCGAACACGATGGAACTCGTGTACAGTTCCCCGAAACTGTTCAGAAATCAAGAAGCGGAAACGTTATGAATTCAACGATATTTCATACTAAAATGCTCCCTGGCCCCACAAAAAGTGAGTCTTTTCCTTTTTATGTTTGTCCCAAAATAAGTGATCATTTTCATTTTCATATGCTATTTTTCTAACAAATCCTCACTAATAACTAGTGTGTTAAAATTTTTTCTAAAAAATATAAAGTATTTGGTAGTCATGTTTACACTCGTTGTGTGGGTCTTTTAAAAAGATTTATAACGGTATTAACATTCACAAATTATCGCCTTTTAATTTGTGATATATATCATTCTGAAGTTTTAATACAAAAGGGTAAATAAAGAAAAATACTTATTTTTTGTTTGCTTTAAAAATTATATAAATATCAAAAGATTCACTTTTTGTAGGATGAAGGAGTATATATTATGAATGTGACTTCCGGTTCATGTGATATGACTTATATATTAGAACGCGACTACATTAATTGGACATACATATGATGGGACCAGGGACGAAGCTAGCCTATGATATGGATAGACAACTTTGTTGGGTTGGCTCCCAAGCCCAGTTTTATATATTGCAAGCCATTTGTTGCATATCCTAAGTCTTTTTCTTTTTTACCTTTTTATTTACCCTTAGAACTTTTTATCTCCCTGTAACAGGTTTTCTGGCTCCGTCCTGGATGGGAGTGATGTGCTTGATGCAAAGACACGCATGTCCAAACGTCCGATGTGGTTATACCATGGATACAACCCAAAACAGACGTGTCTGGGCTACACAAGTTTCTAATCTACTACTTAAGAAGGACCGTGCTGTCTGAGTCGTGGTGCCCACCCGTGCACCCTAACTTAATAGCATTGTCCGTTTAACAACCAGAAGAAAACGGAAACAAATATGAGAAAAAAAAAAAGGAAAAGAGAATAAAGAATCGCCTTAAGTAACATTTTCTTTTAAAATTGATGATCTCATAGCAATCTTTCATGACGATTGCATTAATTTGCAGAAAACAAGGCTGAGTTCCTATCAAGTGTCTGTCACACTTACATCGTCCTTAGATTACACCCTAATTAGTAATTTCATCCGTTCATCACCGACACAAAATTACTACTACACTGTATGTATTTGGAGTGTACCAGCATTTACTTTCTTCAGTCTTCATATTATCTTTTGAACCATTTTACATTTGATGGTTCAAGTCACAGCTCACCACTCAAAAATTAATCGAGTTTCATTTAAGACTGGAATATCTAACTCCATGTTTTACATACGCCGGCCGAGCCGAGCATATTACATAACCACATCTGTTTCTGAACCTTTTCTCCTAATAGAACTGCAGTGATAAAGTGATGTACCAAGCTTTTGTTTTTGTCCCTAGTCCCTAGTCCCTACTAGTTAATCAACTCCCACGTGCGTCACCAACTGTAATCTCATTATCTCACCTAAAAATATCTCACTAAACTTGACAATGTAACAATTGTCGGCATACACAGTAAAAGGTTGTGCAGCGAAACAAGTCACTGATTTTTCCATTAAAGAATTGAAATTTCTTAATGAGCAGTACACTATCCGATAGTTTTGTTCTTTCAAAGAAAAGTTAAATCATAATCTAATTATAAATTGACGAAATTTTGAAGATATTATATTATTGGCAGTAGAGGATATAGGATATTAAAATTTAAAAGTCTCCGTCTAACATGAAAGTCCCTTTGCAAACCTTTTTTTCTTTTCTTTTCTAAAGATAAAAGAGTTCCTGTGCAAACCTACTTACTTAGACTTGGACACTTGAGGATTCGCACATTTGGTAACTCTTATAAGAACAATTCTAGTGGACATTGGTTCTTTGTCAATATATCAAGTTTGGTGGATAGATAAATTTATTTTTAGACAGTGGAAAATTGGCTAAACGAAGTAAGTTGAACCGATCGAGGTATGCCGAGCGACTCAGCATACCTCGATCACAGTCGAATCTTAATAAACAAATCCAACGGTTATAATTCCATGCCAACTATTTATGATATTTGTAATTGAATTAGAGAACTCAATTAAAAAATTACTAACTTTATTTCACATTCATTTAAAATTTAACAACGTATTTTCTGTAGTAGCATGCCTACTTTTTAACATCTCATACGTATAATCAAAAAATCCTTCAGAATTGTGTAATGAGCTTCATAAGCAAAACTTGTCATTTTCCATATTCACCATTCTTCTCGAGCTCGCAATACAACTTCAGCATTGGTTTCACCCCATAATGGATATCGCTTGACAATCCTAACTAAAGCTATAACTTCTTCCACTTGTCTTCTTATAGTTTGATATCGACAAAACAACCCAGCTACATTACGGTTATTCGGGTTACCGGTTTCAGTGCAAAATTTCTCATAGATTCTGCTCCAGTAACTCATACTCACTAAATCATTGTGTCGTCGTTCCGCATTCCTTGCCGGATAGCATGCAACAAAGTTTCTACATAGAGATAGATCTTCATCAATGGTGAACTCTGCCGGATTAATATACGGTTGAGCCATATGGGTGTAAAAGAACTTAGAGAAGGTTTGATTTGGGAAATAAAAATACTTGAATTTATAGAACTATTTTATAACCGTTGTATGGAACTAGCCGTTGTCGGTTCAACCTAGGAAGATCGTCTCAGTTTGCAACAACAACGGCTATATAATTTATAATTTCGAATAAAGAAGGTGTAATTTAGGAGTTGAAAATGTTTGAATTTATAGGGAAGAAAATCATAGCCGTTGGATGAGAGCCGTTGAGATTTGATCGTCTCAAACATAGACGATTGACTTAACTTGCACCTCAATGGGAAAACCGCGCAAATACCAATTTGGCAATCCATTTTTTGGGTTTGCTCATCCCACTGTGGGGTGGTAATTGGCAAATTAGCCAATATACCCACCCCATTGGAGTTGCTCTAACAGGACTTTATTGGCGGCCAACATACCAACGGCAAACCAATGGACCCAGATATTGAAAGACAAATATTTTGAATTGACTTACCCCTTTTATTTGGCAGGTGATTCCGCAGGATTTTGGATATAGACATGTATTAAACAAGGTTATAGTTAGTTAACAAAATGGAATTCCTAATCCAGTTATTTAATTAGATAAACAGCTAATAAAATGAAAGTCCTAGTCCAGTTATTTAGTTTGAATAGCTTATCATGGACGCGGAATTACTATACATATGCCATGAAAGTGAACATATTCAACAAGATAAATTGTATAAACTTAAAATAAACCAATTTATAAGGAACGAATGGATTAGAATATAAAAGCTAACACTATAATGGTTATATTATGGCTTTATCATAGTGCTTATATTATAGCTTTATCTACCATGTAGAGTATAAGAACCAGCATTATGGTGGTTATATTATGGCTTTATCTCTAGAATATAGAAAAATACAACCACTATATATGGGTTTATTTTTTTCCGGATTCTAGTAAATTGCTTAGATTTATCTTTAAAATTATTTATATTATAGCAAGTTGTAGCTTAGTCTAACCTGTCGGAATCATAGTTTCTGCTGGATACGGAAACAGTTTCCAACACACAACTTATTTGAACCCATTTTTACATATGAATGATTTTTATTTTTATTTTGGAAAGTCGGATACTCAATTTTTGCCAACTTTTAACTAAGAAATAACCACATAGCCAAGCCCCACATAGCCAAGCCCCATAGTAGTTGGTTTTTACTCAACTCTAGGCTAAACCAGAAACCTAAATCTAGCCTAGCCTAGACTCACCACATTGCTTGCTCTAATGATTTTAAGTTAGATATTATGGTCATGGTGGGACTTCATGTTAGATCTAAGGGTCTCTAAAAAACACTGTTTTTATTGTTTTAATGAAATTTTTAGTCGCATATAGAGGAAAATAAACTGGTGAACTCTAATCACTTGGATTCTAGCCACCTAAGGCATGTCAACAGTCAACACACTTTTGTGTGACGGAGACTTAGGAAATGACTAGTATGAAGAAACATACATGCACGTCGTCCTCATCGTGGCCTTGGGCTCGGATGTGGGTGTCAATCAAGAACCTATAGTTTTTGTCAAACTTCATTTGAATTTTTCTAAAGGAAAAATAAATTTAACTTATATCCCATACCGTTTTTTTTCTCTAGGAGGGTGTATGCCCCTTGCATCAAAAAAATTCTTATCCAAAAATATCCTTACCATATATTATGTGGACTAGTGGTTGGTTTAAATATTTGAATGTTTTCTTCATGTTTGGTCTGCGCATAATGTTTATAGTATGTAGCTGATTAAACAAGTGCATAAACAATGGCATGAACCTTTTTGATAATGTGATGATTTTTAGTGGTTTTAAAATTATTGAATTTGACAATTGTGTTTACATTAAACTTGTGGATAATGCTTGGTATTGTATGCATGTACCTTGATGATATTTTTTTACTAGGTACAATTATGGATGTAATATTCAAAACCACAAAGACCATGTTAAATGAGAATTTTGACATGAAACACTTAGGCCCCACTGATGTGATATTAGGAGTAAAAATTAGAAGAAATTCAAATGGCTAACATCTTAGTCAATCTCATTATGTTGAATCTGTGTATGAAAGATATAATTAGTTTGATATTAAGCCTGCTTTTACTTTGTATGACCTTTCTTGTAATCTTAAGAAGAATATGGGCAAGTGAATATTCACGTGTAACATGAAGTCTCATGTATTAAATTAATTATACTGGACCAGATAATGCATATATTGTGACTAGGTTGAGCAAGTATTCCTGCAATCTAGGTCAAAAACATTGGGATGTTCTTAATTAAGTTTTCTGGTACTTCAAGTATACTATAACCTATTGTTTTAATTATGAAATATATCGTGCCATCCTTGAGGGATTTTGTGATGCAAACTTGATAACATACTCTGAGGGGTATAAGTACTCTCTGAGTGGATATATATTCACTTTTAGGAGGTGCCTCAGCTTTTTTGGAAGTCTTCTAAGCAAACATGTATTGCTCGATCCACTATGAAGTCGAAGTTTTTTTACTTAGATAAAGCATTAGAGGAATCCGAATGGATAAGATGCTTCTTGGAAGACATTCCTCTCTGGTATTACCTATGGATGTTATAGTGATACCATGTGATAGCCAGGATGCAATAGCTAGAGATAGATACAATGTATATGATAAGAATTTTATACATATTCGTAGAAAGCGCAACACTGTGAAATAACTCATCTCAACTAGTGTAATCTAAATTGACTTTGTGAAGTCTAAGGAGAATATCACAGACTTTTTGACAAAAACATTGACAAAGAGGTAGTTAGCGCTACATTGAAGGGGTTTGGACTTAAAACTCATAAAATAAACTCACCATGAAGGATACTCAACCTTGTTGACTGAGATCCAAGATGCAAGATTCAACGGGATAACTAATTTGTGGTGAATTGAGGTAAACGCTATCAAGAGATTCATTTCGAGTCTCTAATTATGGTATACTTGTGTGATAATGTCATTGCGTGTGAAGAATTATTTTATTTTGAAGTTTTAATGAATTCTATGGTTTCACTTTGAAATGAGGTGTAGAAGAACACTCTTGAAATATTCACAAATCTGAATATGGAAATGACCCAACTTGTTATGAGAATATGAATGAATATTCTAGAGTATTCAAGAAAACCAGGAGATTTTCTCAAGGACAAAATAAACAACATGATTTAAGCTTCACACTGCATGTGGATATATCGTGTGTGGAGGTTATCTGCTGAACTATACCAAACATTGGGTAGTTCGATACATCGTGTTCACTGACTAACAATTAATTCGTGTATGTTCGAACTAAACAAAGGTTTATCCTAGTGACACCTCTGCTTATTAATGATGTTCCCCATTTTCTCTCCGAGTTTTTTCGTTTCTCATCGGGATTTAATTCATATGGGGGTTTGTTGCAGAAAATAGAGATTTGAAGTTAGATTTTGTATAATTGATCTTAGGACCTAAGGGTCTCTAAGGACCACTAGCCTAATTTCGTTTAGTCTCACATAGGGAACTAAAGATGAACTCTTTATAATACTAGGATTCTAACAATCCAAGGTATGACCTTTGGGTCAACATACTTTTTTCTAGGTGAGAGGTATTAGGCAATGACCAGTATGAAAAAACACAGATACACAAGCATCGTTCGTCTAGTTCTAGTCGAAGTCGTGGGCTCGGGCGTGAATGTCAACCAAGAACCTATCTTTTTAGTCAAACTTTGAAATTTTCTAAAGAAAAAAATAAAAGTATAATTTAATTTCTTATAATTTTTTTCTTATGACTCGCGCATCAAAAAAATATTTACCAATTTTTTTTCTACTCAAACGTTATGTGCATTGCTTTAGTTAAATTTCAGAACGCTCTTCTCGATTAGCCCGCACACAATATATGTATTGAGTAGATGTTACCGTACTTTTTTCTTCCCGCCTATAAAAATGAAAGTCCATTTCACTTTCTCCTCACCCCTAATACAAGTTATATCCTGTGCACCTTCTCGATCTTCTTGCTTCATCTTTCGTATTGCACACATGAGTGTTTGTTTATCTTCTTCTTCTTCTTCTTCCTGCCAAGTTATTGAGTGGGTTTCTGTGTTGTGTTATTCGTAGGTTATATCACACAGTTTTATCATGGACACAAGTGCTTTGTGCGGTCATCAATATCACTCTTTTAAGGTGTGACTGAGCTATATTATGTTAAGGACAATTTGTTGAACAAGTGTATGTGTCTATTTCAATTTCTTTATTTTGAGTAATTTAGTTCATCTTAGTTTTGGTCTTTTTTTATTGTTATAGCCGATGATAACGTCAATAAAATACATTGGAAAATCACAAAGTCATACAAATCCACTAGTGAGATCTCTATAAACGATTAGTTGAATCGGTTTCGAATCTTAATGATCCCGATTTTGATTCTCAAATTAATAGAAACAAACCAATAGAGTACTTGGGCATTCAGGATTCAGGTACTCATTGGTTCTTTAGAGAACATTCATTTTATTTGAATGTGTTAATCTTACTAGTTTTTATTTAAATTAAATTTATTTTATATGAATTATTTTACCAATCTTATATAAAGATTTAACTAATAATTAAATGTATAATAAATGAAAAATAAAATAAATTCGACGTTGAATCAGGTAGGTTTAAACTAATTATACACACTTAGATATATATCTGGGACCCATCGGGTAGAACCGATTAGGAATCGAAAGATAAAAGTTCATAATTGGTTCTCCCTATCGGATACAAAAAGCAACAGAGATTGTGAATATCTCAATCTGCATCGGTTCAAACAAGACAAAGCTTAAAGTTTGCTAACGGGTCAGGTACTAAGGCCCGAATCCGGAACCGTGTCAACCGGTTTCTTCATGCCAAAATCGCAAGATGAGATACTACATCTCGTGTTTTTTCTTCTTCCCATGGAAACCGAACTACCAACACATAAAAATCTTGTGATCAGGTATTTTTTAAAATCTACTACCTAGCTGAGATGCCATCTACGTAAAATGAAAATTTCCATTCCCTAAGGCCAAGCACTATGGTGTGGCTTATCTCTTGTCTATAGCCCTAATTATAGCCAAACAAAAGAGGGAGCCAAAAACTACTACTATGGGAGGGTCCCAATTCTTAACTTATAAAGACGGATACTGAGTTTCCATCCAAGTAGTGACATACAGATACTAGTATTCGTCCATTTTTTTTCTTTTGTAAAATATATATGGTTTGATTTTATTAAGTATTTTTTATACTTTAAAAACTAACTAAGAGAAAAAATTGGAAAAATAATAGGAAAAAAGAAAATTAGAGTAAATAAAATAGTTAAAAGAGAAATATTAACCGAAATTGGTAAAATAGTTAGTAGTTAATATAGGTAAAAAACCGAAATTGGTTTTAATTGAAGATGGATACACAATATCCGTCAAAAATCTGTCGGATACTTGGTATCCTTAAAATGCCTTTTTTTAATGGATACTGGGTATCCGTCCCACATCGTTTAGGTATTCATCCCACATAGCTTGGCTATAGCTAAGATCAGATGTGTGTACTTTACTAACAAAGACAAAACATTGAATCACATTATAGCTAAACAATGACCTATAGTGTGTGTCTGTCGCTTTATTATGACCAAAATTAAAAAAATATATTATCATAGTGCTTGGCCTAAGAGCATTCTAACAAAATAGTACAGACGCATACGTCGGATGCATGTCTTTTTATACTGACGGAAACCGTCCTTTTTTAGATCTCTAATAATTATTGGTCGTTTACCTTATTTGTTTATTTTTAATCAACAAACCGTATACACCGCAACACTATTTATGGATCTAACACCTGATACACTATTCTAAGATAAAAGAATGAAACCCGAAGAAAGAAATCTTCAAAACTTTTTCTTTGCTAATTCAACATCTCAATTCTATATTCCAAAGTTCCATTATTGTTGTCAGCCTACCCTTGTTGAAGGAATTAAACGAACTTCAGGATCCCACAGATTTAGACTAATGATATAATGATAATAATTTCTTTCTTTATCTTTTTTAAAGCATATTTGTTTCTTTATTAGGTATAATTTCTTTCCTTTTTTTTTAGATTTTTGTTTAAGCAAAACAAATGAACAGAAATTTCAGCAACAAGTGACAACTTAAAATACAAGTCACGTGAGAAATAACTAATAAGATTTAGATTTGAAATAATTTCTTTTTTCTTTCTAAAGATTGACTTTTCTTTTCTTTTTTTTTTTAATTTAAAAAGAGAAAAAAAAGTGTCATGTTTTTGAAAGCGATCTAAAAAAATTTAAAACGACTAATAAAACAAAATAAGGACACTAAAAAATAATATTAGCACACCCCTTATCCATATATTTTCTTTAATAGTTAATCTGTCCTTGTTTAATTAGTATTAATATTGATTAATTAGTTAGTTAATTTTAGTTATAGTTAGTGTTAGAAAATTATTTGAGTTTTAGTTTTAGAAAAGAAATAGAGAGTGTGTTAGAGAAGAAGAAGAAGAAGTTTGGAAAAACTAGGTTTTACCTAAAATCAATAACAAACATGGATGAGTGCGAGGAAGAAGGTAAGAAACATCATGAAGAACATAATATTGAAGGTTCAATGACGTTTAGAGATGACGATTTGGGATATTTTTTGGATGATCCAAATTTTCTGGAAGAAATCCTAGACGACGACTTAACCAGAGAAAATGATGAATCACATCAAAATGAAGATATTAATGCATCAAACAATCAGGTATTGTGTTAAGAAACTCAAAAATCCATTTGTATGCGTTTGTATGTGATCGGTAACAAAAAAAATCATTTTTGCATGCATTTAATGCCACGGACTTCCCAGAATCGGTAGATAATGGAGTACCATATCTACCGATTACACACTCTTGTGCCAAAATTATGGTATAATCGGTAGTCTCGTGAAGAATGATTACTACCGATTAAACAAATTCCCTATATTAAATTTTATTCGAATTTTGATTTCATAATCGGTAGTTTAGAAATAATTATTATCTACCGATTATAGTTGTCTCCCCAAAAATGAATTTCTCCAAACTTATAAAATTTCTAACTCTTCATCTTTCACAATCGGTAGTGGGTGAACTTTTTTATCTATTGATTCAAAATCGGTAGTTTGTAAAATCACATATCTACCGATTGTGATTGTAGCCATAATTGAATTAAATTTAATTTTTTTGCACCTTGTAATAGGTAGTTTAAAGGTCAAATTTATCTATCGATTCCATTGTAATCGGTTGTCTTTTAACAAATTAAACCTCCGATTATACTTGTTTTTGTGTACAGAACTTGTCTTTATTTCTTTATATAATCGGTAGTATGGGAACATAATTAACTACCGATTGTTGTTAATCGGTAGTACGAGGATATAATTAACTACCGATTGTCGTTAATCGGTAGTATGGGAACATAATTATCTACCGATTGTTGATGTCTAACTCACTGCTATTTTATGTAGATTGTTGAATCGGTTAATCATGTTTCATATGATGGTCTTGATACTTCCCTGTACTATGCAAATGATTTGGTATAATACCTACCCACTCTTGTCTTGTTCTAAGAATGTATGTTACAAGGTTAGGCTTATGATATTTGTTTTGTTATATGTGCATTAATACATTTGGAAGTAAGGCGAATGCAAAGGAATGACTTATCAACAAGGTAAAAGAGAAGATGTGCTTTGTAGTTCAGAACAATTACGTGAGAGTTGATTGATTTGAAATGATTTGTAAGAGAGGTGGCGAGCAAAAGAGTCACGTGGGAAAGGATTGTAAATACGCAAAGAAGACGGATAGGAAATACCGAGGTAATTCAAAGAAGATTGGATGACCATTTAAGATTGTCTTCAGTAATCCCGATAGTAAGGAATGTAAAGTATGGAAAATTTTTAGAGTTGGTAATGGTCATCACAACCATGAAGATCCGGAAAGTCTTGTTGGGAACGTAATAGTTGCCAAGTTAAAACCAAATGAAACGGAGACGGTGAAGTCTATGAGGAACGTAATGAAAGCGAGTACAATCATATCTAAGATAAAGGCGGACGACCCCAACAACTTGTCTTTGTTGTCTACAATTAAGTCGGCGCTAGCAACGATCAAAAGGACGGGATGGGATAGTCGAATAGTTATGCAACAATCAGAGTGGTTAGCCGAGAAACACAATTACACGTTGAGAAAAGAAGAAAGGGATGGTAAAGTGATTCGTATTTTCTTGGCACATCCGAAGATGATCCAATTGTCTCAATGCTTTCATTTTGTTGATAGATGTTACTGATAAGTGCATAATTTATATATTTTAAGTATCATTTTCTTATACTTATTTGCTAGACTTTGTGTGAATTACTGTGTATTATTATTAATTTCGTAGTTTATGTGTTTTATTAGGTTACATCTATGAAACAAGTGAAATGGAGCTTTACAAGAGAAGAATTTCCAAAGACCCAGTGGAACTCAGTCTATTCTAGGATTTCTACTCTCCATCTTGTAGAAAATTGCATTACGAATCCAACAGAGAAAGAACGAGGTCATTTCGTATGAGAAAGTTATGAGCGAAACAAGAATTAAGGGCAAATTGGTCATTTCCAAGGAGATTACTATTAACACCCCCTCATACGCTAAGGGGAACTCAGTTCAAACATTGTTAATGGCACCAGCCATTCCGTTCAGGGCTGCCAAGTTTTTGAATATAACTAAAGGCACCAGTGAACTTGCTAAGGACCACCATCTTCATATTTTCTTCACGCGAGTAACAGGGAGGAGCTTGAGTGTGAAATAGGGAGATCAATCTGTGATGATCATGGCTGTGAGCTAGACGAGATGAGACGTAATGTTGTTACCATTCAGCAAGCAGGAAAAGATGGTAATCGATGGTTAATGAGGATGAGCTTGGCTGTTGATGATAGGAAAGTTACAGAAGAGAGACAGTTTGGCAAGAGTCGACTTTGAAGAAGAATGGCAGTTGAGAAGGAGCCGATGCTCGTGAACTAGTGATTCGCAGTGCTGTGATGATGAGGCAGAGATGGTATTAAACTCGGAGGGAAGAAGAACAGGTCTGAGTTGTTGATAGAGAGCTCGAGAGAATGGAGTCTCTGCTATGCTGGTGACGCTGACGCAATGGTAGTGACGAACTGGAAACTGAATTTGGCTTATTCGAGAAAAGGACACAGAGTTTGCTAATATATGGAAAGACTACAGCTGATCGATACAGCTCGAGAACTTCAACTGCCATTAATGGTTTCAGTGGTGGTTATTAACAGTAAGAGAGAAGGTCGGGTTACTTCTGGTGTTTGATCGATGGGTCTAGAGGCAATAATGGCGAGAATGGGTTTTGATGTGTTGCTGGAGTTATTTTTGTGATGCTGAGTCTTGGCCAAGAATTATTGCCAACAAGTCAGGGAATGAAGTATTTTTCCTTGCCGTTAAAACAAGATATGGATGATCGGGATTAAGCGGTGAATAGAATTTGAATGGGATTATGCTATTTGTGTGTTATCAGATTAGAAATTCTAAGAGGAGGCGGTTAATCAAGCTCTATAAATATCCCCTATCACGTAGAGAACTATATACAGAAAAATACCTGGACGTACAGACACCTTCACGGACAGAGGAAAAAAGAGGCGGACACAGACGCTGCCTAGAGGGGAAAGCTGGAACAAGGGTTAGTTTTTTTTTCTTTTATTAATTAATTTTTATGGTTTTTGAGAAAATCATGTTGGGCTAATTCTCTTGTTAAGGCGAAAGGATGAACTTGTAGAGATGGTTTTATTTGTGTTTCAAAATTAGGGTTTTCATCTGTATGACAATGTTGTGTCTCTCTCTCAATGTTTTACCTTTTCGATGATTTTTCATGTTCTATGCCACGTATAGTTCATTGTTTGATTAGTACAGGGACTCGTTGAAACCTTGTATGGAATCGTTTTTATGAATATTCTCTGAATCTTTATGCCACTTATACTTAGTACTTCAGAATTCTACCTTAGGTTGAGAACAAACAATTCTTTCTTCGATTCTTAAACTAAAATCTTCCGTGTATTAGTAGCTAGATTTGCTACTTTATATGAGTAAAATCGAGACCCTTTATGACGAACGCAATTAAACCCTAATTTACAACGGATTCCCGGAAACTTAACGTTTTCCTATTATTGTTTTCAAACTTTACTAAATAGTTTTAATTCACTCGTTAATTTAATTCTTTATAAATAAAACCTAAAAAAATATTTTAATACAAACTCCTCGTGGGAACGAACCGTATTTTCTCTTGTCTACATCTTTCGATACTGTGCGCTTGCGGTAAAAAAAAGTCGGTTTTCCGACGCATCAGTTACTTACAAGAAAAACAAGTACAACATGCCGTTGTTGAACATTGCTTGCCATACTTCATACAAATGCACATTTACGGTGGCGTGGGGTTTAATGGAAGCTGAGAACGATGTGAGTTTCATTTGGATGTTGCAAACATTAAGGTCGATTTATAATGGCGAGCATTTTCCAAGGGTTATTGTAACGGATAACGATCAAGCCTTGATGAATGCAATAAAGGTAGTGTTTCCCGAAGCCCAAAATTTGCTTTGTACGTGGCACATTCAATGCAGCATCAAATCTAATTGCAGACATCATATCCAAGCTAAAAAACAAAATAAAGGTACCAAGAGGTCGAAGGAAGAGGATGAACGTATTAGTAAACTAACCTTGGGAGAACGAGAATAAGAGAAAAGGTTAGCTGATGAAAAATGGGCTGAGGATGGAATAAAGTGGCTTTTATTTCTAAAAGCATGGGATAAAATAGTTTGGTCGATGACGGAGGAAGTTTATGAATACAACTTGAAGAACTTTGAGGATGAATGGGGCAAGAACTATCCCAAACCAGTTAAGTATTGCAAAACACAATGGTTGGGACCGCATAAGGATAAGTTTGTGTTTGCATGGGCATATTGATATCAGAACTTCAAGAACGAGGCAACAAGCATTGCAGAGGGTCCCATGGACGATTAAAAATAATAATAGTCGGTAGTCAAAATGGGGTTGTGTTGGTCCAAGAAGCAATCCAGGAGTTCACCAATCGTAACCCAACAATTGGAGTTGTATAGAGATCACGATGATGAGACTACGGTTTGCAATTGCAAGACGATGATAGGTATTGGACTCCCGTGTTGTCACATACTTTGTGGTATGTTGAAGTGATTGACATTAATGATATTCATCCTTATTGGAACAAATTATCTTTCACTCCAAACACCCCGGTGGTTGATGGTGCGTCGTTCTTGGATACGGAAATGTTTGCACGAATACTCGAGCGTTACTCTATGTCAAATGGGACATAAAAGCAAATATTCATGCACCATTTAGAGGAAGCCCTTCACCCCTGTCTAAAGGTTGTTGAAGAACCAATGGAAGGAAAGGAGATGAGTAGGCCGAATAACAAAAATCTAAGGTCAGTTCAAAGAAAAGAGTTGAAGGAATGGTTATCTAGTCAACGAGAGCTTTCTAGGCATGAGCATACCGAAGCTGAGTATCAAGATATGCCGGCTCTAAGGAAAATGGGTCGTCCAATGAAGGATCAAGGTGGACCAAGCTCACAACAAGTCAAACCTAAGGTCTCTATGATTCCTTCTCAAGTAAGTCAAACCCAACCAATACACAGAAGACCAAATCGAGGTACGTATACAATATACGATGAGTATTTGGAAAAAAACCCTCTAATCATTATACCATTTGTTTTCTCCACCGACGATGTCGATGGGGATGGAAACTGTGGTTTTCACGTTGCTTCGAAACAAATAAGAAACTTTAGTGAGGCGGTTACCGAGAATATCACCCAATGACAATATTTAAGAAATAAGATGGCCGCCCAACTATTGGAGGATAAGGAATTCTATATTAAAATGATGAGAGAAGGAGATAGACATGTTAGAGAACAAGAGTTCAAAGAGTTATATACTCGTGTAAAATGCCGAAAGGGATTGAATACAATAGGGTCCAAGTATTGGATGGTAATGCCGAAATGTGGGTATCTTTTAGCGGATGTTTTGAACTGCATGGTACATTATTTCTGTCTTTCTTCCTTAGGAGTGAGTGTTACGTTTACACCCATAAGGAAGGTTTATGATGAGTCGGTCAAGGATAGACGAATCATTATGGCATGGGTTAATAGCAGTTATTTTATCGGTTTAAGGTTAATGTAAGATTGTCCATTACCTCCATTGAGTAGGTGGTCGGATTACTTCCCAACTAACCATTGCGATGAGTAGTTGAAGCAAATATGAGTCCAACATGGAGCGTTGGGATCGTTTAACAAACTTTTCCAAGGACCCAATTGATTGACCGAGGATGGTGAGTAGTTTAGTTGAACATGTATTTTGAACATTGCATTTTCAAGTGATTGAAAAATATTATTCCAATATTTCGGTGTTATCGTCATTGTGTTTTCTATACACAAGTGATTGAAAAATGTATTAACGTTATGTTTTTTGTGTTGTCGTCATTGTGTAACATGGAGAAAGTTTTTTACCAACACTATCTTGTACAATCGGAAGTATCGGGATCACCATTATCTTCCAATTTGAACAATCAGAAGAAGATAATTATATTGTAATTCTGATTATGTTGAATATTGTCAACATGAAATCAAGTTAAAATCAACTGAGACAATCGGTAGATATATAACAACAATAACTTCCGATTATACTAAAGAATCAAACACGAAAACCCATTTTCCCTACATAGAGAGTTGTATCGTCATAATATTTTCAGAAAGTTACTACAAAGACTATAATCGGTAGATAATAGTATATTCTAACTACCGATTATGTATCCATGGTAATTATTCCATTGCTAGGAGCTGGCACTCCCTTGGATTTTGTTCAAACAGCAGGAATGGCAGGCTCACCCCGCGTGATTCATATTTTGTCTTGGAGAATGTCCTTCACCTTAAGCGGAATGGACGAACCTTAAACGGTTTGAATCTGTTCATCACCTTAAGGATATTGAAATAAGCTTCGTAATGGTATTTGATCGTTTCCATCGTCGACATTCCTCGAGAGATCTCGCTATAACTTTATCATTATTTTCACCCCTCAAACGATATCGATTGACAAGATAAGTTAAATTCACAAATGAATCAACTTCTCTGCTTATGCAATTAAATCGACAAAAAAGATCAGCTCTATACCGGTGTCAACGCAAAAATGTTCGTGAATGCTCTCCAAATAACTCATACTCATTACACCATTTTTCCTACGTTCTTCTCCTCGCCTCGGATAGAATTGCACATAGCGCCTACATAGCGATAAATCTTCTTCTATCGTGAACGGTTGAGCCATTAATCTTGAAGATGATTACTTCGATGTTGGAGAGTTAAAATGTATTGGAGGTGCATAAATGAGAAGAGGTCACCCTCCTTATATAACTTAGAGACCCAACGGCTCTTTTTTTCAAAAATTTTTTTTGTTGAGGCCTGGTTTAACAAGAGTGCAAAAAAAATATGTACACTAAGTTCATACGAATATAAACAATCGAAAGTATCGCGATCACCATTACCTTCTGATTTATACAATCGATAGTCTATGAAACTTTATTTACTAGCGATTATAGATGTTCCCCCAAATTCGAAATTGAAAATTTTTCATAATCCATAATCGCCAGTCTAAGAAAATGTATTTACTACCAATTGTAATGTAAAATGTGTCCAGAAACCAATCAGTTCCATCATCTTAATCGATACATAATTAACACCCGATTGTACTCAACATGTATAATCGGTAGTCTAAGAAAATTTATTTACTACTGATTGTATATGTTGCCCCAAATTCAAATTTGAAAAATTTATCAAATTTGCATACTTCATAATCGGTAGTGGCTCAAACTTTATTTACTACCGATTATAGATGTTGCACAAACTTTGAACTTGAAAAATTTATCAAATTTCAAAAAATTTCATACTCCATAATCGGTAGTCTAGGAAAATATATTTACTACCGATTGTAGATGTTGCCCCAAATTCAAAATTGAAAAATTTATCAAATTTTTAACATTCGCATACTCCATAATCGGTCTTCCTTGTATGGATCAAATCATACATCTTTGGACGTTATCAAGTCTAATTTTCTCCTCAAAGAAATCAACTGCTACTCCTTAGACCTTGAACGGTTGTTGTCGAAGATGTATTTTTTTCCTCTGGGTGTTCCTTTCTTCCATATCGGGTTCTCTTTGGCCAAATCGAGGAACGAGAAGTGGTCATAGATCCATGTCTAGTGTACATATCAAACCAAGTATGAGAAAATTGATTCTTAAAAGAGAAAAAAAAATATCAATCAAAGCATCACTAGAGTTACAAAAATACCTGTAGTAGGCTCATATTCCCGACAATTTGGCTAGTTGATTCCCTCGATGTCTTTCTTAACTCTTCCATCAAGAACTCATGGTATGCGGTGCCCCACGAGTAATCACGAACTTTATTGAGAGGATGCAATAGTTTTAGAAGGTTGGCGTCGAACCGGTTTCCACTAAAATTGGGGAAAATGACACATCCCAAAACACAGAGGAGATATGCAGTGTCTGCAGCATTCACTTCATCGTCGCTAAACTCTGGATTCATTTATTTTTTATCCTTGGTGCCTTTGAACATATTCATCAAATGGACCATGATGAACTATCTAGTTTTGTAACGAAGGCATCGGTTGAACTCAATGACGGATGTCGCTTGATCCCAACCAAGGTACTTCTGAGTGTAAAGATAAAGTTTTTCCCAGCTTAACTGCTTGACGTAATCAAACTTGACGGTTGTACCATGGTCACCGAGACTAAGAATCTGCACCACATCATCTGGGGTGATCGTCATCTCTCCAAACGGCATATGGAAGGTGTCGGTCTCAGGATACATTCTCTCCAGGAAGGTTGATATCGACACACGATCATGCTCTAACATTGAATTCTCGGCTGCAGTAGATAACCCCGAGTGATAAATAATTTGCTTGAACCTTTCACACTCACCATTCAACGGCCATTCTTTTATTTTTCTTAGTGCAACTGCAGGTTTGAGTAGACGAACCGCATGAGAATGGTCCTAATATACACGAAGAATTATAAAATAATTAGAATAACGGTTAACACTTCTACGAACAAAAAGACAATAGCTTAAGAATGGCGTTTTATAATTATTACCTCAGTTGAATAAAATTTCTTCGGACCATGAGTCTTTGTATCCAAATAACAGATCTCCTCCATCTCTTGGTAACCCAGGGATTTGGCATGCTTCAATACCCTTCATCTTCAAAGAGGCGGGGACTTGGTGTCCTTCTTTCTTTTTAATTACCTTCTTTGTACCTTGTCCTTCTCCTTGTGTAGCACTTGGTTCTCCTTCTTCTTGGTTTCTAACTTGTGGAGCACTTGGTTATCTTTCTTCTTGGTTTCTAACTTGTGGAACACTTGGTTGTAAACTTGGTTGAGTTCCTTCGGTGATAGAGATTCCGCTATCGCTCTTTTCTCTTCTTGCACTAGCTGTTACTTTCTTACCCCCTTCACGACGAGGCCCCGAAACAATTGTATCTTGGGATTGCTTAGCTCGCCTTTCCCTAAAAAAACAAAATAAAGCACAATGCGCTCGTAAGATACCGTTTAATCACTACATAATCGGTAGAAAAAGTACATAAAAATCAACCGATTGTTCATAATCGGTAGCTCGGGTCTTAGATTATCTCCCGATTATACAACAATTTTGGGTCATAAAAGTCTAAGCTATGGACACACATATAATCGGTAGTCAAATAAGCAAACTAACAAGCGATTGTTCATAATCGGTAGCTCAGGTCCTAGATTATCTCCCGATTATGCATAAAAATTGGATTAGAAAACTCTAAGCTATGGACACACATATAATCGGTAGTCAAATAAACACAATAACAAAATAATCGGAAGTCAAATACAAAACCTATCTACCGATTAGGTAAAGAGAAATCAAAGGTTTTAAGGAAAATATAATCGAAAGACAATAATCACACATAACTACCGATTATGATGTAGCCCTAATATTTTTTCAATTTTAAAATATTTTAATCGGAAGTTAACAACTACTACATATCTATCGATTGAAACCATCTAACATAATTGGTAGTTAGATAAAAAAAATTAACTACCGATTAAGCCTAAATTTTAGTATAGAAAGAAAATCGGTAGTTAATGACTAAATATAACTACCGGTTATAGTCGATGTGCTTGAGGAATGATGAATCCTTTCATAATCACGAGCTTAAACCTATACGAAACTACCGATTGATTCAAAACTATATTCTTCTACATCGAAACCATCTAATATAATCGGTAGTTAGATAAAAAAATTAACTACCGATTAAGCCTAAATTTTGGTACAGAAAGACAATTGGTAGTTAATGACTAAATCTAACTACCGATTATAGTCGATGTGCTTGAGAAATGATGAATTCTTTCATAATCGGGGGTTTATACGAAACTATCGATTCTTACCAATTCAACGAAAACCCTAGAAATTCTAGTGACGATTTCATTCAATTCAAGCAATATAAACCTAAATAATGGTAAACCCTTACCTTATTGGAGTCATTAGATAGTTCTAAAGAGGCTGATTGTCAGAATCAGTCTCCGTATCTAGATCATCATTTTCGTGTTCTTCGTGTTCTTCATTTTCTTCACTATGTTCTTCAACAATCTCTCTGCTTCTTAATCTCTCCATAAAATTTGGTCAATTACTACTATCACATTGACGGCTTGTTTGTTTCTGTCGAGCCATCTTTAGATTGAAATATCGACGATGATTTGGTATGACGATTAACGACGATACGATGAATTGGTTTTGAAAATTTCACGAGGATTTTTTTTCGCACAATCGGTAGTCAAGAGGAAGAGAAGAAGAAGAGAAATTTTCTTCTCACAATCGGTAGTAAAAAAGAAGAAAAGAAGAAGAGTTAGAAATGAAATGAAACAAAATTAGTTTAGGTTTTCTACTTTTATTAATAAAAGGGTATATAAATATTTTTACATACCATTAGACTATCTCATATCCACATTTATTAAACCCACAAATTTAGACATATTCATCCACATTATAGTCTCGCTCTCTCTCTTGTTTGAGTCCAGTTTGTAGTACTCTGGTTTGAGTTATAAGTTTCTCTGAGAGAGAGAGCTTGTTTTGGGAACTCCTAAATCTTAGGGAACTATACGAGAGAATCTGGGCGTGATATAATTAGATTTGGTGTTTTTTCAGACAACTTTCTTATTTCCAAATCTGTACATTTCTCATTTGCCAACAACCCCAATTAAATTACCTTACAAATCTAGGTAGTCAAGATTTTTCTAGAGTACCGAGAGATCTCAAATATTAATTCTTTGATCTGGTTCATGGTTTTAGGGATAGATTAAAAAGAAAAACTCAAAACAATTTCAGTTTTGAGCATATTCTTGTTGTTTGTTTTAGAAAGGTTAAGATGTCAAGAAGTAATGGGATGTTATACCCAGTCATTGGGTTTGCATCTTGTGTTATACTGATGTATATGTCATTAGGGAGTTTTAGTATTCCTGCATCTAAACAACCTGAGATGAGTTTTGTGACTGTTGGTGAAACTCAGTTTATGTTAGATGGGAAAACATTTTATCCAAATGGTTGGAATTCTTGGTGGTTGATGGATCAAGCTGTTGAAGATGAAAGTAGATACAGAGTTAGGAACATATTCCAAATTGGTGTCAAAATGGGTCTCAGTGTTTGTAGAACTTGGGCTTTTAATGATGGTGCATACAATGCTCTTCAGATTTCTCCTGGTAAATTTGATGAACGCGTCTTCAAGGTATTACATCATTTCTCTCTATGACCTATATCATCTTCTACTCAATACCAGATCTTCACACATGAAAAAGAATAGATTCTGCAATTGTTTATTTGCAGGACCAAATCGTGATATTTTAATTTAGTTGGAGTTTATTGTTTAATTTAATGTTTTTCTGGTTCAAGTTGTGATCTTATAGAATTAGATTTGTGCTAATTATATTAATGGAGATGTGAGATGGGTGTTGATCTCTTAGGATATACCCAGAAAACAGTTTCTGTTGTCCAATTCGATTCGAAAAGTAAGATAGGTCTATTGATCCACAACGACTGTGTTCTGCTTGCTCATGACTTATAACTCAGGATGGACCATGGAGTGAATAAAAATTTGCTAAGTTCTCGTTATGTGTCTCGATTTTTTTGTTGTTGTGTAGGTGCATATTTTACTCTCATTTTTCTAGTTCTTCCTTGGTTTTCCTAATTCTTGTTTTTACTGTAATTATGTATTTATGCATTTGTTATGTCTTAAAGCCATTTAATTTTATTTTTTTGTTGATATGCGATATTCATTACAAGTCCTTGTTTTTGGTTCTCAATATATCAGGCTCTGGATCATGTAATTGTTGAAGCAAGACGAAATGGTGTTAGATTGGTTCTTACGCTAGTTGATAACTTGCAAGCATTTGGTGGGAAGACTCAGTATGTGAAATGGGCATGGGAGGAAGGTGTCGGTGTAAGTGCCTCAAATGATTCTTTCTTTTACGATCCAACCATCCGTATTTATTTCAAGCAATACGTTAAGGTAAATGTCTCTATCAGTATTTTGTGAACGAATCTTTTCTTGATATTATGGTTCAACTGCGGATACACACTCCATGGACTGAACCTGTTTCATAAGCCTGAAAACATGTCAAAAAGCAATGAAACTTCCAAAATATTGCTCAAATAGTTGTTAAATAATCAGAGGTCACTGAATTCATTTCCAGCCTTAATCAATTACAGCTTTCTTTTTCTTGCAGGCTGTGCTAACCAGAAAGAACAGCTTCACCGGAGTTGAGTATAGGAATGACCCAACTATCTTTGCTTGGGAGTTGATGAACGAACCTCGTTGTATGACTGATCCTTCTGGTGACACCCTTCAAGTAAGTACTATTTTTTATTCCATGCATGTATGCAGTTAACTATGATCACAAGCAAAGAAGAATCGATACACGTACAGCATGAAAATCACTATTTCTTTCGTTTTAATCCTTGTTTTAGCTTTAGTTAAAAGTGGTAGTTTGTGTAGTAAATATTTATGGGTTATCATGATACAGGACTGGATTAAAGAAATGTCGAGCTACATAAAAGCAATTGATAAAAACCATCTACTAACCATGGGGATGGAAGGATTTTATGGTCCTACAACCCCCGAAAAGTTGAATGTGAATCCAGAAGAATGGGCAGGCAACTTAGGAACCGACTACATTCGCAATTTCAAGACCCCAAACATGGATTTCGCCTCTTTTCATGTCTATCCCGATCATTGGTAAGCCTTCCTTATCACCAAGATGCATATCACTTAATCGTTGCATCTTCTTTCTGTGTCAGCTCATTTAGTTGGCTTAAACTAATACTATCTGCATATTTTGCAGGTTTAAGGATCAAAGTGTAGAAGATCAACTAGCTTTTGTCAGAAAATGGGTGTCCTCTCACATTGAAGATGGCGAAAAAATACTAAAGAAACCTGTATTGATTAGTGAATTTGGGATGTCAAACCTGAACAAGTTCTATACTCAAACCAACAGGGAACAAAATTACAAAATTATTTTTGACTTGATGCACAGATCAGCAAGGAAGAAGAAGTCAGGAGCTGGAGCTTTTATTTGGCAATTTTTGGTTAAGGGCATGGAAGCGTATGGCGATGATTTTGGTTTCATCCCGACTGAAAATCCTTCACTATATAAGCTCATAGCTAAGCACTCATGCAAGCTAGCCGTGGTTCAACAGAATGAGGTCTTATTGAAGCAAATATCAAAAGGCATATGTCAAAGTTGATTTTGAAGCAGAAGTTCTCTCAGTTTCGAAGTTAATATCTTTCTTTGCAGAAGATGAGAGTTCATTCATGGTTGGAGCTCAGACTCGAGAGTAAATGTTTTGTTTCGTTTGTCTTGTACTTGTATTTGTTTCCTCCAATGACCGTATAGATAGACCCTGCTCTTTTCTTGTTAATGCCAATAGAGATGATATCAGCAATGAGTTGGGTATTTGTATTATGATTCAATCTATGTTAAATTTTGAAAACTAGGCGTGGTATTATAATCTTTCTTTTAACTTATAAGATATAGGTTTACTGCAACCAAGTAACCGTAGGAGTCCATATGGCAAAGAAACCTTATCATTGCAAAGATCAAATAAGAAAGAACTGCAATTCGACAACCATGATTGATTCATTGCTACCATTAACCAAGTAATACATGGCTCCCATAAAAAATAAAAAAAAACCATTAACCAAGTAATACATGGCTCCCATAAAAAAAAGAAAAAAAAAGTAATACATGGCTTTCAAAGAGCTCTTGAAAATAGAAAACACACTTTAGCTAGCTTTACACTCCACTCCCGCACCCACAGAGAAATTGCAACTTTAACACCCTACAGGCCTACATTAGTAACTGGCTCCTTGTCTTCCTCCCAATAAAAAGGTGGGAAGTCCATGTACCAAATAGTCCAATTCCTTGCAAAACAGAGGATGGTGTATTCCAACATTTTTTTTATGGACCACATCTTAACAAAATGTACCACGGTCTTTCATATAGTGTGATGAAACTAACTTTTGAAAAACAAACCAAGATCCCTTCTTTTTACCTGATTGTCCAAATGTCCTCTGCATGTTCTCAAATTAGAGAAAATTTTCTTTATCTACCGTTTCTCTGCAGGTTCTTCTGCATCACGGTGTTCATCTTATCTCTGTACACAAAAAGGTTTCTTACTCTAATCCCCTAGGCAAATTTGATAACGAATTTAATTAAACTAATCGTTTTTTCATGTTTCTTTCAAACTCATTTCTATAAATTCTGGAATATAGACAAATATAAATAATTATGAAGATGAAAATAACACACAATACTACAATGTTAATAATAATAATAATTCATTAAAGCACACACAAGTCTATTACATGAAACTCTGACATGCAGACTAAGTCAAACAGTTTTTTCTTCTAAAACACAAACACAAAGACAAGATTTTGTACAAGTACAAAACCCCTGCTTATTCAAAACATAATCACACTTTAATACATAATCCCACGTGGAATCCCATTTCTGCACTTCATCTTTTTCAGAGCTTAATATGGGGGCACTTAATGACCGCATTTGCAGTCGGTGCAGGTGCAGCTTGGACCGCACTTGCAGTCTCCCTCAGCTCCTGAAACGGCAAAGTTGTCGTAGCTGTGTACAAGACAAGCAAAAATATCTTCTTCGTTAGCACTAGCTAGATTTCTTATTTAAGTCGATATAATTGACTGAGATTGGCTTAAACGGTACAGGTCGGTTATAAAAGATCAGTAAGTTTTCCTGTCAACAAAAAGCTCGAATATAATCACTCTTTATGTTATAAGGAGTTCTAGTTCATAAACGTACGTTGGTCAATCTTACAGCAAGTTTATTTTGAGGAATGTAACTATAATTTGAATTAAGCCTAAACTCATAATCTCATGGACTTTCCTGTTAAATATCTAATTCTTTCCTCTTTTACCTTTTCCTTGTTCACTTTAAAACAGCTTAATGATGCAGAGTGGGTGAAGTCCAAATTAACAATTTGTCAAAAGATGAGTCATGAGTGATCGTCTCATTGACGATATCAATCACGCACATATCATATTGAAGTAAAATAAGTATACCTCATCTCGGTCTCGATGATTTCAATGCCAAAGCTGTTTCCCTTCTTGCTGAAAATTTTCCAGTTATAAGAAGATTAATTTCTAACATTTTTTAGTCAAGAGAAAATATATGAACGCCAAACAAAAAACTAACATAACATAGACAGAGAGTACTTACACACAGTTGGTCTTGTCAGAGCAATCGCAGTTACCGCATGAAGACATGGTGAGATATTTAGGTTTTGGACGTTAAAAATGTATTGGGAAAGAAAGCTTTAAGGAATGATTTGAATTTGCTGTATTTTTGAACTATACCTGTTCTCAGGATTTATAGGCAAAATTTTAGGAAGAAGCAGCATGAAGGAGCGTGCCTAGAGAGAGAGAGAGAGAAGTAGAATCCAAAGGAATCTCAATTATGTAATCTGGGTGGTGGATTAGTACTGTCCTCTCATGTCTATTTCATTTACCTTTTCAAGGTTATCTCTTATACACTCAGAGAGAGAGAGTTACCGAACAATACGCATTGATATGGCCGTATCCCGTATGGGCAATCTAGCTAAGATTTTTATTCCAGAGTAGTCTTTATTTTCCAAGAAAACAAGAAACTTTTTCTTTCCATGATTGCGATTGATCCAACGTTTCAATAGGCACAACATCCAGTGGTGATGCATATCCATAAAGTTGTAAATGCAGGAGAAAGAGTAATTGGTCCGTCTATCCATCCATCCATATGAAATCATTGGTTAATGCATATTCAAGATCGATAAATGCAACGTTCATTTTTGCCCACTGGCCGGGTTGAAGTATATTTGATAATTTAGATTATTGACTTGTCAAGAAAGCTAGTCTAAGAGTAGGAGATAAGTCTAAATTGTGGAAACTGAAATACTGAGTAGTGACTGCTATAATTGGTAACCAAAAATATGGTCGACATAATTCCACAAAACTCAGAAATGGGAGAGCCTGAATAAGAAATGGCATTCAGAGTTCTAGACTCATCTAAAGGAGAAGGTCCTATGACAAAACAAGTTTTGTTTGTCATGTATATGAAGGGTTGCTTCTATTAGTAGCCAGCCTCCTTTCATTTCTTTGAAATCTCCATTCCAATAAAGAAACCATTACCTTACATTCATTTATCTTTCTTTATATCCACGATCGTAAGTGGTCCTCATTATTCCTAACTTTCTCTAATTCAAGTCACATCCAGATGAAACTAGTAGGGAAGGAACCTTAACTAGATGACAAATCACTAGTCCAATTTTTATGAACAATGGACTGAACCAGTTACCATGATGAGACATAACTGTCTCCGAGCCAATTATGTACCTGAAATCGGTTCCAACAAAAGATTAAAGTTGGTCTAAACCTTCCCTACCTTAAACTCTAACCTCAGATGATGATGATGATGATGTGCAGATTCCATAGAACAGCCTCAAGAAAATGCAGACTAGTAAATCTTTTGAAACCTTATCATCCATTTATAACAATAATCAAGTGGATTTTATCACCACTAATATTTCTAATACAGTGCAGACGCGGTTTAAGTACTAGAATGTATTGAATTTCGCTGAAGATGCCTTTCCTTTTTGGTAAAAAGGTTAAAATTTTAGTAAGATATCTGTCTACAAGTCCAGTTATAGCGCATCAAATCGATAAGACTACCAAATACTTGGCCCTATCTGTTAACTTCATAACTACCGGCTATCTGTTTAACCTGGTCATTTTGAGGGCCACCCAAAACCAAATTGGGGCCACTAATAGAAAAAACTAAGGTCATTATAAAGTAATATCAATACATCCTTTATCCATATATTTTCTATAATGGCTAATCTATCCTTGTTTAATTAGTGTTAATGTTGATTAATTAATTAATTAAGTTGGTTATAGTTAGTGTTAGATGATGAATTTGAGTTAAAATTTTGAAATAGAAATTAAGAGTGTTTTAAATTGATTTAGTTGAGTTATAGTTTTGTACAATCGGTAGGCTCGTGATTTTTATTCCTACCGATTGTACAAAATTCCCAGTGTTTTTTTTTTTTTGGATTTTGATTTCATAATCGGTAGTTTAATGGAGTACCATAACTACCGATTATAGGCGTCGCCCCAAAAATGAATATCTCAAAACTTTCCAAATTTCTAACTCTTCATCTTTAACACTCGGTAGAAACCCATTGTAGCCAGAATTGAATTAAACTTTAAATTTTAAACTTTGTAATCGGTAGTTTAAAGATCAAATTTACCTACCGATTATACTGGTTTTTTTGTTCAGGAATTTTCCTGCCATAATTGGTAGTAAGTGAACATAAATAACTACTGATTGTGGTTAATCGGTAGCACGGGAAATAAATTACTACCGATTGTGTTTAATCGGTAATTTAGAAACATAGTTATCTACTGATTATGCCGATTGTACTTAACGTCTAACTTCATAATACTATTTCAACATCCGAAGAAAAACTTGTTCAAATAAACTTACTACATATTGTTCATAAAACTTGTTCAAAAATACTAAAAACATCCAAAAGAACGAAACAAAACACATCATAGAAATTCAAAGTGATCAATCTCATTGATCTCATGAAATTCTTCCACTCCTTGTTACTCTCGACTTGGTCCTATTTTCAAGCCGCTTCTTCTTCTTCTTCTCCTTCCCCTTAGGATCAACAAAAACTTCATCATCCTGAACTGGACCTATGTACTCTCCAGCTTCATTGTAGTATGGGTTTATGCCTGAGAAGTCTTTCTCCCTGAAAAAGAGTCGAGGATCAAAATCCGGATCACCCTCTATCCTTCGATTCATTTCTGCCTCAGATCCTTCATCCGAAGATGAAACATCAACCCAATTGAAGGGATTGTCAGGACCGTTCCACCAACAATCAGGGTCGTTCATCATTTGTGAGAAATCCGGATCCTCCAGCATTATTTGATATATTTGTACATCAGAAACTCCTTTCGAAAAATTAAAAAGATGACGAGAAAGCAATTCAGCCTTTCGAGCCGAAAAAAGACCTTCATCGGAATCATCTTCATCCATAACCCTAATGAACATACCCAAACATTGATTATTAACTAACTACACAATAGCTATTATAAAAATAAACAAAAGCACACAATCGGTAGTTAAAAATATGAAATGTCAATCGATTACACACAATCGGTAGGGCGTGTTTTCAGTAAATGTCCTATTGTATAATCGGTAGATAAAATTATGCAATACATACCGATTGTGCATTATGTTCTTCGGAAATGATGAACTAGAGGAACAATCGGTAGATAAAGTTTGTCATATTTCTACCGATTATGCGTTGTTTCAGAAAACTATAAACAAAAATTATCATGATTTTTTCAAAGTAATGACTAAAAACATAAAAGTTGGATGTAACTTACTTTTCCTTTCCCTTCTTTGATTGTTTAGGTAAAGATTTTGGAGCCATTTTCAATGGAGAATGAGGGTAAAGGGAGTAGAAGAATCGGTAGAGGAAAAAAATGAAAAATGAGGCTTTTTTAGTTGAGAATAGGTAGAGGTAGAGGTAGAGAAGGAAATGAGAAGAAAAAGAGGCATGAATAGGTAGAGAAGAAGAAGAATTAGGTTTTGGTTTCTGTTTATAAACCTGGCGTTTTACACTATCGTTATATTAATTATTATTTTACACTGTCTTGGAAAATTCCTTTCTGCTTTAGCGGCGTGGACGAACCTTAACCGGGTTGAATCTGTCCATCACCTTAATGATATTGAAATGAGCTTCGTAACGGTAATTTGATAGTTTCCATCGTCGCCAATCCTTGAGAGATCTCGTTAAAACTTCATCATTAGTTTCACCCCTCAAACGATATCGATTGACAAGATAAGTTAAATTCACAAATGGATCAACTTCTCTTCCTATAGAATGAAATCGACAAAAAAGATCAGCTTTATTACGGTTATTGGGGTTCCCGGTGTCAACACAAAAATGTTCGTGAACACTATCCAAATAACTCATACTCATTACACCATTTTGCCTACGTTCTTCTCCTCGCTTCGGATAGAATTGCACGTACTTACATAATGATAAATCTTCTTGTACCGTGAACGGTTGAGCCATTAATCTATACGATTATTTCTTCGATGTTGGAGAGTTAAAATGTATTGGAGGTGCTTAAATGAGAAGAGGTCACCCTCCTTATATAGATTAGAGTCTTAACGTCTCTTTTTTTTAAAAAAAAAAAGCCGTTGAGGCCTGGTGTAACAAGAGTGTACAAAAAATATATACACTAAGTTCGTACGAATATTAACAATCGGAAGTATTGGGATCACAATTATCTACCGATTTTAACAATCGGTAATCTACAATATATTTACTACCGATTATGTATGTAGCACCAAATTGGAAATCGAAAAAATTATCAAAATTCTAACATATTGGAATTACATAATCGGTAGTTTAAGAATTTTTTAACCTACCGATTATGGTGCAAAATGTGTCCAGGAACAGGCAGTTCCTGGGGTAAGTATAATCGGTAGATATTTAACTACCGATTGTATTACACTAACATAATCGGTTGATAGTTATCTACCGATTGTTGATGAATATACTTAATCGGTAGTTGTTGCAAACCAATTATCTATCGATTATAATGTAAAATTTGAACAAAATAACTTGTTAAAATAAATCTCTTGCAAATCAACTGATAACTCACAAAAAGAACATAAAAAATCTTTCAAATGTTAGACAGTCAAAACACCAGTAATGTTAAACACCAGAGACAAATCTATAAAGTAAAAAACCTCAATCTAATTTCTAGTGAGTTTGGTTTTGGTACGACGACGACGAGCACCAGGGGCTAACAACCTTTCAGCATCAGTGGCATTGGCTTCACCCTCAGGGAAATTTGCTTCAGCATCAACACTCGATGAACCGCGAGATCTTTTGGTCAGCTTTGCTGCTAGCCTTTTAGGCTTATTCGCAGATTTCTCCCTAAACTTGCTAGCATAGGCTTCATTATCAATGTTGTCAATGAGGTATTTATGTTCTTTCATCATCTTCTCAACTGATGGAGGCACTCCCACATTTATGCACCAAGCTATCTTCTTTGAGAAAAATGCAAACCTTTTTTCCTGTTTTTAGGCAATAACAATCAAACGATTATTATCTAAAATATTGAGCCGTAATATTAGAATCAAAAGGAAATAACATTACGTACCATCCTTTCATAACCAGAGGGTTTTTCTTTGATGATGCAAGTATATTCGGGCACCCTGGTGGTCTTTCCTTTATCTTCACGGATCACATCAAGATGAGAATGCTGCCGGTACCATACCATATAGCGTGGGTCTGCTTCATCACCTCGGTTTACAGGTATCCCCTCGTTGATCATGTATTGCATCATGTTGTTCCAATCTTCAACGGATGGGTTACCAGAGTAAACTACTGTGATCGAGTCCTTACCACAAACACAATTCTCCACGTCCAATTTGAACTTGCCGAAGATGTGACTCATAGGTTCTTCTTGGACATAACCGAGTTGACGCATCACCCTAGAGTCATTGTACATGACATATCCAGTGGGATGCCACAAGGGTCCATAGTAGAACGACAACTCAGACCTTCGTACTATATGACCACTAGCTCGGTCTTCCCTGTATGGATCAAAGCATACATCTTTGGACGCCATCGAGTCTAATTTCCTCCTCAAAGAAATCAACTCCTGCTCTTTAGTCATTTAATGGTTGCCGTCAAAGATGTACTTTGTTCCTCGGGGTGTTCCTTTCTCCCATGTCGGATTCTCTTTCGCCAACTCGAGGGACGGGAATTGGTCATAGATCCATGTCTAGTGTACATATCAAACCAAGTATGATAAAAATTGATTCTTAAAAGAGGAAAAATAAATAACAATCAAACCATCAATAGAGTTACCAAAATACCTGTAGTAGGCTCACGTTCCCGGCAATTTGGCTAGTCTGTTCCCTGGATGCCTTTCTCAACTCTTCCATCAAGAACGCATAACATACAGTGCCCGACGAATAGTCACGAACTTTGTTGAGGGGATGCAAAAGTTGTAGAAGGTTGGCGTCGACCCGGTTGCCACTAGCATTGGGGAAAATGACACATCCAAAAACACAGAGAAGATATGCAGTGGCTGCAGCATTGACCTGGTCATCGCTAAACTCTAGATTGATTTCTTCTTTAGCCTTGGTGCTTATGAACATTTTTATCAGTTGAACCATGCTGAATTGCCTGGTTTTGTAAGGAGCGCACCGTTGGAACTCTTCCTCAGATATCGCTCGATCCCAATCAAGGCACCTCTCAGTGTAAAAATAAAGTTGTTCCCAGCTTAACTGCTTCACATAATCAAACTTCACCGCATTACCATGGTCAGTGAGACTTAGAATCTGCACCACATCATCGGGGGTGATCGTCATCTCTCCCCACAATATGTGGAAGGTATCGGTCTCAGGATACATCCTCTCCATGAAGGTCGATATAGACACCCGGTCGTGATGTAACATTGAATTCTCGGCAGCCGTATATAAACCCGAGTGCAGTATAATTTGCTGGAACCGTCCACATTCATCTTCTAACGGCCAATCTTTCATCTTTCTTGGTGTAGTCGTAGGGTTTGAGTAGAAGAACCGCATCAGAATGGTCCTAATATACACGACGAATTAAAAAACAATTAGAATAACAATTAACACTTCTACGAATAAAAACACAATATGTTAAGAATGGTGTTTTATAATTATTACCTCAGTAGAGTAAATTTCTTTCGCCCAAGAGTCTTTGTACCCAAATAATAGATCTCCTCCATCTCTTGGGAGGCCAGGGATTTCGCCTTCTTGAATATGCTTCATCTTCAAAGAGTCATGGACCTTGTGTCCTTCTTTCTTCTTAGCTGACTTCTTTGTAAGCTTGGCCCTCCTTCATCTTGGTATCTATCTTGTGAAGCACTTGGTTCTCATTCTTCTTCGTTTCTACTTCTTGGAACACTTGGTTGAGTTCCTTCGGTGATAACAATTCTGCTAGCACTTTTTTGTCTTCTTGCACTAGCAGTTACTTTCTTACCCCCTTCATGACGAGGCCCCGAAAGAATTGTATAATGGGAATGCTTAGATCGCCTTTCCCTTCTTTGATATAAAAGAAAGAACAATTAGTTCCAACAAAACACCGTTTAATCACTACATAATCGGTAGACAAAGTACATTAAACTCAACCGATTATTCACAATCGGTAGTCAAAAAAACAAAGTAACTACCGATTGTGCATAATCGGTAGCTCGGGGTCTACGTTATCTACCGATTGTGCATAAAAAATGGAACAGAAAAGTATATGGACACACATACAATCTGTAGTTACATAAAAAAATTAACTACCGATTATGTGTAAATTTGGGTCCAGGAGTATAATCGGTAGTTAATGACTAAATATAACTACCGATTATGGTCGATGTTTTGAGGAATCACTAACTTTCATAATCGGAAGTTTAACCCTATACGAAACAACCGATTATGCCTAAATTTTGGTCCATGAATATAACCGGTAATTTATGACTAAATATAACTACCGATTATGGTTGATGTTCATGAATCACTAACTTTATAATCGGGAATTTAACCTTATACAAAACTACCGATTATGCCTAAATTTTGGTTCAGGAATATAATCGGTAGTTAATGTGTAAACATAACTACCGATTGTGCATGATGTTCATGAGCAATGAAAAACACCAACATAATCGGTAGTTAAATACAAACACGAAACTACCGATTATGACATCTAACCTAAAACCCTTGATATTCTAGTGACGAATTCATTTGATTGAATCAAAATAAACACAAATACTGGTAAACCCTTACCTTATTGGAGCTATTATAAAGTTCTGGAGAGGCTGATTGTCGGAATCAGTCTCCGTTTCTAGTTCATCATCTTCGTGTTCTTCACTATGTTCTTCAACGATCTCTCTATTTCTTACTCTCTCGGAAAAATCCGTCCAGTTAGTATTAGCAGGTTGACGTGTTGTTTTCTTTTTTCTTGCCATTTTTAGATTGTAATTACGACGATGAATTGGTTTACGATTATGCGATGAATTGGTTTACGATTAATTGGTTTACGATGAAATGGAAATGTCACAATCGGTAGTTTGAAAACAAGAGAAGAAGAAGAAGAGAAAACAAAGAGTGATAATTGGTAGAGAAAAAGGTGAGAATGGTTTAGGTTTAGGTTTTTAAACTTTTATTAGTGAAAAGGTTAATGGTAATTGTTTGATTTCTGAGAGGGTATTTAAGTATTTTTATATACCACTAGGTTTTCTCATAGCCACATCTATGTGATGGGTTTAAAAAAGTGGCCCCAAATTGGTTTTGGATGCCTCAAAATGGCTAGTCTGCTTAACTGTTTACAATCGTTTTCCAGTTATAAACAGGGTCCCTAAACATGATCATCCTGAACCACCTAGCTTCGTGCCCCAAAATTAAGAAGGAACTCTTGACTCCATTAATCAGAGTAGATGCATCCTTTTCTCTTTTATGCACCATTGTCCTCATATTCCTTTCTTCTGGTAGCACCCTACATATAGCGAAAATCAAAACTGGCCAAAAGTTTCCTACCTGTTCTCTTCATTCTTCTGCACTTCCAAGCCACTTAGCCAGTAATTCTTGTTCAAAATTGAGCCTGCCTGAACCCAATTTAGATTGAACCCATCCAAGAAAGAACTTCAAATTTGCTTAAAAAGTTTACAGTGGAGCACTTGCTTCTCCTTTTCAGATTGGCATAGGTTGCATTATTCCACCTATTAACATGAGGACATCCAACTCAAAACCAATTGACAATGAGTGAAGTGGACCTCATGCTTGTATAAAGTAGTCATGTTAGAAATTTAAACAATGTGGGATTATTATTTCCATTATGCCCCCTCCACATGTAGGGTTTTTTGAGTCCTCTACAATGTGGACCTTATGAAAGGATACCCATGTTAGGACGGGTTAGCCATGTTGGACTACCGCACGGGCGGACCTTAGCTCTGATACCATATTAACATGAGGACATCCAACTCAAAATCAAATAGCAATGAATGAAGTGGACCTCATACTTATATAGAGTAGTCATGCTAGGAGTTCAATTAACGTGGGACTATTATTCTCATTACCACCGTAATATTACATCCTCTTTTGTTGAGGTTGTTAATTACTGGAATAGCATTATGAATAACATACAACACGAAGAACTGAGTCTTTGGTGGCACATGACAGTTCTGAGTGTTTGGTGTTCTTCTAAATTTGGTATCCCAAGCTCCTTATTGATCATGTCTTTTATTGTTGCTTGCTTATCTTAAGCTATCTTATAAGCTTTAGGAAATAAATCATATAAGGTGTTTCCCTTTCCTTTCGCCACTTATCCCACTAAAATAAATTTTATTGATATCCTATTATCAAAGTTTGTTGTAGCATAAGCCCTTTAATGATATATTTTTATTTTTTGAATATCCTCTAATTTAAGGCCTACTCATTTTATTTGAGACCTACCCAATAAATTAAAATATGGTTATTTTTAAATAATTTTAAAAACCCCTTATTTACCAATTTTTGTTAATGATTAATTTTTTCTAATTAATTAGTGTAAATTAATTTAATTAGTAGTTAAATAATCGTGCTAGATGTGAAATTAACAAGTGTTGATTAGTCATCAAAACCTGAATTTTTTAAAAAAATTGGGTTCAAGAACAATCGGTCGATAAGACACTTACACGATGACTGGTTGTTCTTGATGTTCTTGATGTATGAAGAACATCAACCAACAATCGGCATATGTTCTTCATTTTTATGGCCGATTATTTTTTATGTTCTTGATCCATGAAGAACATTAACCCTGAGTTGACATACGTTTTTTATTTTTATGGTTGATTGATCACAGTCGAAGGATATAATCCTCTACAAGTATCAGATAAAAAAACTAAAAAAATGATAGTTTTTTTTGTATAAAAATACGTCCATAATCGGTGCATAAGGTTCTCCACATGTACCTATTGTAAAGAACTCAAATTTTAAACGCTTTTCAGTGCTAATATAAATGCAATTATCAGCCGATTATATACCTCACAATTTCTTCGATTATTTTGCTCATAACTCAAATTTCAAAAGTTTTTCTGAAAATTATTTTCCCAGAATCAGCTGATATAGATGCACTTATCAGCTGATTGCAAACCTGACATTTTCTTCGACTATTTTGCTCATAACTTATTCGTCTGACGTCGGAATGACCTTATTCTTTTTACGTCGAACTCATCTTTTCATTATCTACAAGATAGAGATAAGAATTCATAGATTTGGTCAAGTGGATAAATGTAAATATGAGTTCAACGCAAAAAAGGCCATTCTGACGTCGGACGAAGAATTTATGAGAAAAACTGTCAAAGAAAATGTCAGGTTTACAATCGTCTGATAAGTGCGTTTATATCAGCCGATTCTAGAGAATTTTTTTTGTAGAAAAACTTTTAGATTTGAGTATTTTACAACCGGGACATGTGGGAAACCTTATCCACCGATTATGGACGTATTTTTATGCAAAAAAACTATCTTCTTTGAGTTTTTTTTATTAATCGGCACTTGCGGAGGATTTTATCATCCGCCGATTATGATCAATCGGCCATAAAAATGAAGAACATATGCCGATTGTTGGTTAATGTTCTTCATGGATCAAGAACATCAAGAACAATCGACCATCGTATAAGTGCTTTATTGTCTGCTTGTTTTTGAACCCAGTTCTTTTTTGAAAAATTTTAAATAAAAAAATTTTGTTTTGAGCAAGAAAAAAATTCCAATTTGTGATCGGCTTTGAGAGAAATAGAAATATATTAGAAGTATCAGAAACAAGGATATAAACATAATTTTAACTAGTAAAGGTAATTTAGTAATTTCACCCTTGTTAGACACCCCTTATCCCCTTATCTAGGTGGGAACAAAATTGGGTAGGCCAACTAGGTTTTTAAATTCCCTTCCATAGGTTTCTTACCATTGGTTTAGCACTATCCTTTCGTCTTTTCACTAACCCCCATTAATTGTCTGTAATCCAAGGATCCTATATACAAATTTAATCTATTATAACCCTCTTTTTTTTTTCCAAACTGTTAGAGAAAGGACAATGTGGGTGGGACAATAGGCTAATTTGCTCATTGCCCTTTGTTTGTGCCTTATATTAAATAATCAAGCCCGTCTAGCCCAAAAGAAGATTCCAGAAGTCTTGCTGCCCAAGTTACTTAAATATGAAGTTTATCTCATAATTAGGGTTAAACATAGACTATATAAATACATGGGATCTAGACCCTAAAGAGAGACGCTTTCGGAGGTTAGCTAACCTAGAGAAAAATTATTGTAATACGTATATCAATAAAATATCACTCCCTATGGGGGATTCATCCGTAGATGTAGGCATAACTCGTTGAACCACGTTAAATTCGTGTCTTTTCTATTTATCTTTAATTCGTTTTCTAACCCTATTTTACATCATCCTCATCAAATCAATCGTGTTTTGTGCCTAAAAGTTATTTTTGGTACAAACATTGGCGCCGACTAAGGGGATTCATGTAAAAAAATTGTATTTTTCCATAGAGAAAAGTGCAGCAGAAATCAACACGAGATTCCATGCAAAATAAAAAAAAAAGTTAGGGTTTGAAGAAAGCGTTGCGAAAACAGTTGCAGAAAGCTTTGCAGAAAACAGTAACATAAATAAAGGTTGCAGAAACCATTGCCAAAGCCTCTACTTCATCCAACCGGTTTAACAAGTCCCAAGTAATCATCTTGTGACACACGTCATCTGTTCCAACCCAGACCGAACCGGTCTAACCAGTCAGCACTGACACACACTGACATATTACCACACATCTGATGCCACGTCATCCGCCATGTCAGCAGCACCCCATCCTAGTCAGCATGGCACATCAGTAGTAAGAGTTTATTGGATAGTGACATGTTAGCAAAATTGTGTAGTCAGTCAGTGCCACGTCAGTATTATGGTACAGTCATAGCTGCCACATCAGCACCAGTCAATCGACATATCAACAATCCTGTCCGGTCATCGTTACATGAGTGGTCCGGTCAGCCAAGACCGATCCGACTCGCCCGATTCGACTCTCTTTGTTTCTTTGATATCTTCTTCGTTTTAAGTCTGAATTGAGTGATTTTTAGCTCGTTGCGACCGTCTTTCAATTTACTACAACATGCAGGTAAAAGTTCCTGTGTTAATAAAACTTTTGTATGTACTTGGAGCAGCAATATGATTGAGTTCAAAGTTTATGGATAGCAAAGTTCACAAAAATTGTTGCGAGGATGATCGAGTTCAAAGTTCTTGGATATCAAAGTTCAAAAAAATTGTTGCGAGGATGATCGAGTTCAAAGTTTGTTGGTGTTGTTACCTCTAAGGTTTGTCGAAAATATAATCCAATGTAGATATTTCAGATTAGGATTGCTTAGACACTTCAAAGTTTAGCATTGCATCACATCGCAAGCACCTAAAGCCTCACCTAGCACGTGAGCACCTAAGTCTAGCTCTCATCGCAAGCATAAAATCTCGTCTTGTACGCGAGTATAAAGTCTTGCAATAAAGCAAGCACAAAATCTCATCTCAACCGCGAGCCCAACATCCATTGTTGGTCCAAAGCCTCATACTCTACACAAGTAATATGCCGTCCTTATCTAGCAGTAAGCGCTATAGCCTTGTTTACGTTGTGAGCAAAAATCCTTGCCACAGCCGTAAGAACACTACATTCCATCAAGTCTCGACTAGCTCCCGAGCATCACAAGTCCACTGCTTCAAAAAGTCTAACCTAGCACGTAAGCAAATTTATTGCAGGTTACCAAAGTTGGGGGATTCTTTGTATTATTTCTACAAACAATGGGGCAAGCTACGATTTATTACAAGAATAATACGTTTGGAAACGAATTACGTCATTGGCAGTCGATGTAGAATAAAAAAAAAACTTCTTAACCCCCCAACAAGTTGGAGGTTAAGAAGGGGCGATGTTTGTACCCTATATTAAATAGCCATAAAGCCCGCTAGTCAAGACGGTCTCGCCCAAAAGAAGGTTCCAGAAGTATTTCTTCCCAAGTTACTTACATATGAAGTTTATCTCATAATTAGTGTTAAACATAAACTATATAAATACATGGGATCTAGGCCCTAAAGAGAGACGCTTTCGGAGGTTAGCTAACCTAGAGAAGAATTATTGTAATACGTATATCAGTAAAACATCATACCCGAAGGGGATTCATTCGTGGATGTAGGCATAACTCGCCGAACCACGTTAAATTCGTGTCTTCTCTATTTATCCTTAATTCGTTCTCTAACCCTATTTTATATCATCATCATCATCAAAGCAATCGTGTTTGGTACAAATAGGATGTGAAAATGATCAAATTTGAGCATTTGCGCATCCCATCCTAGATAGAACAAATCAATTCAACTTGAGCCGACAACGGTTTAAATCCTTTATATATATATATCATTATTTCCCATTTTAAAATCACACCTTCTACACCCATAATCTTCAACAAATCTCTTCTAGTCTCAAACGTTTTCGCTTAATTATTCATTGAAGCTTTCTCTTTGAGCCTAAATTTGAAAAAAAATCCAAAACAAATGGCAAGTTCATCACAACACACAAAATGCTTCAGCACTAAAAGTTTGCGGTCCAAAGTATAACCAGGATGAAGATACTGTTATTTGCATAAACTATGTTCTTTTTATGCTTGATCATATCAATGGTGTTCAACAACAACATAAAACGCTTTGGAAGAATATTATTAATCAATTTTATCAAAAAATTGGGAACTAAAAAAATTGTGATCTTGCTGGGTTGTAAATTCGTTATAATACAATCAACAAAGACATGAACAGTTGGGTATCTGTGATGATGTAAATGAATCGTTGCAAAACAAGCGGTATACGGTAAATTGTATTTGAATTTTGTTTAATTGATCTTTAAAATGTGATTTGTTTGTTATAATAACAAATTTATTTACATTTCAAATTGCAGTAACGTAAAACTTGAGAAGAATGGCAAAAAATATCGTATACGAGTTTCAAATATGAAGCCTGTTTCCACATCCTTCGGAAGATTAACCAATATAACCTTGATATGTTGAACGAATATGTTGTACTAAATCAATCACTATATATACGTGTCTATAAATGTTTATCAACCACCAGGGTCTCCTTATTCTTCACCAGAAACAAACTCAAACTCTCAACTAGCACTGGTGGATCCTAACATGGTAATTATAATCATAATGGAAATGGAAATGCTGATAAATTCAATGGACCGGGTTTCAAAAGATAAAAAATCGTACAGAAAATAAGCTCAAGACGCCAGGCAATCATTAATTCAGAATTCAACATGCAAAAGTTTTTTGATAAATAAGAAAAAAATGATATTGTTAAAATAGTAGGTGTAAGAAAATAACTTCAGAAATGAGGAAAGGTCGTAAGATGGTTGAAAAAAATTTCCTTGATGCGCTCATGAGAAGAATTTTTGGAATGGATATGACAAGGATGAATTCTGCACAACTAGAAGTCTGGAAAGCCGAACTTGATGCAGGGAAGGAACGACTACAACACCCAACAAAAATTGACACTGATTCTGATCAGGAGAACCACTTAGATGAGGAAATTACAGACATTATATAGGTTTAGTTATTAATTTTAATTTGGAGGTAAGTTAGTTAATTGTTTTAAATTGATGTAATAGTTAGTTAGTTAGTTTTCTTTTCAACGTAATTAATAGTAAGTTTTAATTTTAATGTAATCCTTAATTTCAATGTAATACATAGTTTGAATTTTAATTTAATTTTAATGTTTGTTTAATTCAAATTTAATACTTAAAATTCATCGATGAAAGGATTGTTCATTACACAAATCAAATTACATTAAAATTCATCGATGAAAGGATTGTTCATTACACAAATCAAATTATGTTAAAAGAATTTAAATGATTGAAACAATAACTAAAAAGTGATAATTATTATTGCTTTAAACTATTAAAATGATAACAATTAAAAAGTAATGAAAACTAAATCTTGTTGTGTGGGTTCCTGGATCCAAATTCAACTCAATTATGTGCAGTGAGATCATCCCTTAGCCTTAAATATAAACCTTTGTTTTGAATTATGTCAGTTGTTAGTTTATATTTTTTTGCGTCCATTGTGTGTCAGGGTCGAACATCACGCCTCAAATCTGTATCTAGATAACTTGTCCAACTGGTATCATGTAAGGTTTCCTCAATAACCATATTGTGCAAAATGATACAGGTGAACATAACTCTCTTCATTTATAATGGATTAAATGAACGATATGGTCCATTAGATCCCAACTGTGAGAACCTCCTCTTACTTCCAACTGACATTCTTTTCTCCTCGAGAGATCTAGCTGGAGTGACTTTCCCATATATTGATGCTCTAGTTATTAAGATGGAGATAGATAGCTGGGAATGTAAGAAAATTTTGATTGATCAAGGTTCAACTTGTTATATTATTTACCTCTAAGCAACTGAAAATATGGGGCTAGTAAGAGAATGAGTGTTGAAAAGCAATACTTCAACCGTCGCAGGTTTCAATAGTTCAAAAACCTACCCCATGAAAGACATATTGCTGACCGTCAAATCTGGACCAATCTTGATCACATACCACCATACCACATACAACGTGAACATATGAAGAGAATAGTTGCATGCATTACAAACTATCAAATCCACATACCACCAGAAGCTGAAATTCATGACTACAATGGGAGAATATGTAATACCTAGAAACCAAGTTGTGTCGAGAGAGCTGGATGTCCTACCAAGTTATGTAATAGAGAAAATTCAGAGTTAGGAGACTATCAACTGGAACTCAAGAGCAGTTTTCTGGAGAGTAAAAGCTCAAAAACCTGTTTTCAATCAAGCTGAAATCAGTGGAGAAGCATCTGGAAAATCGATCATCAAATAACAATATCAACAAAGTTTAGCAAGTTTGAGAAAAAAGATGTTTGGAAAAGATAGCAGGTGCAAATACGAAGCAGGCGAAGAACAAAGACGAAGTAGAAAACTAACAAAGTTTAAAGCATCAACAAACATTTTACCAGAGAACAATACACAATCTAAATTAGATATGAACCATCATAACATGAGGTAATCCGATAATTTAGTTATAATTGAGATAAATCCTTAAATCAGTTATATCTAAATCTCTTATCCCCAAATCTTTTTTATTCTCTCTATTACTAACTAAAAGAGATTGAAAAGTCAAGCAAATAAGTTGATATCTAAGAAATTACTAGCGGAAAACTATAAAGCCATCAACTTCAAAATATGACTGACAACTAAATGTAGTTGGAATATGGTCAAATAAAAATACTAATGAGGTATCTAATAGTAAAAAAATAAGTGATGAGTTGACCTTGATAAACTGAGACGAGATGCAGGTAAAAAGAAAAAGATGCATAATTGAAAAGTGATAATTAACATTTCGATTCCGTGTACGAAAAAATATTGTTTGAACAAAAAAACAACAAATAATGAAGTTGAAACTCTGAGCTTTCTTACCCAAGAAGAACGATAATACAGTTCAGCGCCAAAAGCCAGAAAAAATAAGTTATATGGAAGAGAAAAGTCAACTCGAGAAAGAAACACTCGAAGTGAAGAAAGAGACCTACAGAATTCGCTGCAAAGAAGAATCCAGTAACTCATAAATTTTCAAGATGAAGAAATAGCCAAAAGGAGAAAAATTCATACCTGAGTTTTTTCTTTTAAATCTCAATAAGCAATTATGAAAAGAAATATAATGAATCTAAAGCTGGAGTTTATCTGGAAATATAATTATGAAAGCTAGAACCTCACAATATGATCGTAGATTAAATATATAATATATATGTAAACATACTATTTGAATCCAAAGATTGCTCAAAAATTTTCCTTCGAAATGTTAGAAAAAACAAAGCCAGCCACTGTTTGGTCGCCCAGGTCATGAAGGTTAAATATCTGACAAAACCCAAGACCATCAACTATGGAAGCAAAACATTTAAAAGATATATCCTGGGGAGAGAGTAGTTTGTATTATTACTGACTTCCTGAATCTATACCAGTAGCCTGACAACATGAAAGGACCCTAGCCAGGTACCTCAAAATAAGACCTGTCATAGCATCACTAAAGAAGATAAAATTATAGTCCCTAGTGAGAAGGCAAATGACAAAAAAATTATAATTAGAGGGACAAAAATATATTAAATAACTAGAAGTTTGAATTCCAGATTACAAACAAATAAAAAAGAGAGAGAATTTTGAAACAACTGAAAAACTAACAACTTCACTTTCTAAAAAGCTAAAAACATAAATAAATAATAAAAAAAGTAGTGAACTACAAGTACATAACTATGCTTTGAAGAAGAAAATAAATATTACCAGGGAACAGATACCTGAAAGTACATAACCAAGAATACTATTATTCAGATACAAAAAACTACCAGCTGGAAGATTAAGTAAATTGCTCAAATATATACATAAAATAGCTGAATTAGAAAGGAAACTAGAACAAGTGCAAATCAGACAAAAAGAACACAACAAACTAAGATTTAAAAATAATAAATTAATTATCGAATATGTTACAAAAATAAAAAAAAAGGAGAAGAATATGAATTCACATTTACGCATCTAAATTTACATTATATAAGAAAGTTAAATCTATGAGCATCACCATCTGAACTGTAGTGAGATACATGGTCAATTTCATCGTCTGAATGATCCACATCGAAGCTATCATCAACAATATGAACATTAACTACCTCTTTTCTGATATAAAAGAAAAAGAAAGCTTAGAATTATTAATGTAAAATGTGAAAATATGCTTAAATAACAAGAAATCAATTAATGCCAAGAATAACCATCTCTATATTACAGATTGGTTCAAAAGAAGTAAGGGATGATAAAGGTTCCAAAGTTGAAAGATTATATTATTTAGCCAGAGAATAGTGAGCTCAAGCTAATTCTTCATTCGCCAACTGATCCTCAGACATTAACTTAAATTTATCATTCATGATAGGCTCCTGGAGAGATTCATCTATGTTAAGTTCTAGATTTAAAGAATCATATTCTGATTGAGAAACTGGTAAATTTTTCAGATAAAAATGATAGTAATCTGAACTCTTCAAACTGAAGTTTGAGATCACTGATGAACGACATGAGAGAGGCTTTCTCAACCTTTGGAATGGTGATTTATTCATTTTTTAGTAACAAAGACTTCTTACCATCCTCTTTAAGGGACTAAAAACTACTCATCTGAGTATCTAATTCAAAATGAAGATCATTTATCTCATCTGCAGCATCTTGCTCAAGGTTAATATTGAAAGACGGAAGATCTTCAATTTTCTTCATATCATCAACTAACTGGTCTGTAAGGAGCTGGTTTCGGGAAACCATAAACCTAACTGCAGTTGTATTCTAATAAAATATAGTGAGAGTTAACAGCTACGACTAAAAATAAGTACGATCTAAATATAAACAAAATAAGATAATATCATGGCAAATCTAGAACTGAGCTCAGCTTTAGCCTACGGAAATTTGAAGGAATCCATCTTAAGAGCATCGATCGATCTTGGATATTAATCAATGTCCGGAAGGGAATATCCTCGCCCTTGGAGTAAGCATTCTAAGGAGCCAAACTATGTCCAAAACATATTTTGAGCTGTTTCAAGCTCATGAAAACCAATTTCAGATAACTCTTTATTAAACTGATAAAATTTTCAAAGAGGATGATCACGAGTAGAGTATGAATGATCGAATGAATCTGTAGCAGGATTTCCAGGACATGAACTGTTATTCAGAGAAGTATTCCCACCAGAATAATGATCAAAATAATATTTTTTTAGGGTGAAAAATAAATGTAATGAAAATAGTACTTTCTGTAGGTTCCAGAGATCAAAATTGTACAAGGAGAGACTAAACCAAGCAATGGCCATTTACGTCTTGCTTCGGTCACAAAGGCGAAGATGATGGGTGATCTTAGGGAGGAAAGCAGAAAAGGTTGAAAAATTACTTTGTGATGATAAATGGTCGTGTGTAGTTGAAGACTGGATTATCTCTATGATAGACCTATGTTATATTCTCCTTGTCGAATAGATAAAGCAATCTATTTATAGTTTTTTTAGTGAACACACTGATTTCTCGTAAGTTGTGGAAGTTGTGAAGAGATGGAGAAGTGATGATCATGGAGATTGTAGTGGAATCATATCCACTAATCAGGAAGGTTGTATGACCACTACTCCCTCATCCTTTCAACTGCTCCTAACTGTCCCACTACTTATTACCATCTTGTAGTGGATGTGTTACCACATCGCACGTTGCTGTAAACTGCCAGACCAATACCCCAATGAGAATCCCTCCATGTGACATATTTTATGTCTCGTAGAAAATTAGTGAAGTTATGGACCACTACTATTTTGGTTAAGTTAAGACAATAACCTGCTAAATTAGTGAGAAAAGTTGTTCAGTTCACTAAGTGATCAAGTAGGATGATTAGTGTCAAGTTTAGTGAAAATAGTAAGTTTAGTAGTTATATACTAGCTTCGATGTAGCACAACATGAATTTGGAAGTGTTTGAAACCAAAAGTATACAAGAGTTCTCAAAGGCAGAGCAAAAGATGAACATAGTGTTCTCGAGAACTAGGCAAATAGATAATCATGATGTTCTCGAGAACAAGCATTGGTGCTGGCATTAGGCCAGCGCCAAAGATGAGTGTGGTGCTAGCATTAGGCTAGCGCCATGAGTGGCACAACGCTAGCACTAGACTAGCGCAAGAGTATTATGGCACTGGCATGCAACCAACACCAATGGTAGTATCACGCTGGCACTAGGCCAGCGTTGTAGGTTTGAAGGCATCTTCTCGAGGACTGGATATCAATCCAGGATGCGTCCTCGAGGATCGGTTATTTATTTTTAGACGCTCCTTTGAGGACCATACATTGAACCAGGTCGCGTCCTCAAGGATCGATTATGGAGTTAGGTCGCATTCTTGAGGACTGAACATTGAGTTAAGACGTGTTATTGAAAATCGGTCATTAATACATGACGCTTCCTTGAGGACCGATCATTGGTTAGTCCCAAGATATAACCATTAGGATGTTTTCTCCATTGCGTATAATAGTAGATTTATGTTGTTCAGGTTAAAACTTGAATATCAAAGCATGTATAGGACAAGTTCAAGAATTCAACCGTGGAAGTTCTGCGACTTGAGACTAGTTCAATATTGTATAGATATTTATATATATTTATAGAGACCATGGGATCAGGGTAGAACACATGTAACTATCTGTAGAGACTGTATTCTTAATTCTCTTGCAGAATATATGTATAAGTTCAGTACTCATATTTTTGATACAAAGTTTAAAATATGCGCGGATGTTTCTGTTGCTGAGCAGAGCAATTTTACGATTTGTCCCTTGTCAAAAATCCACCATCAACACATATGAATAAATAAACCTGCTTCTTTTAGAGACTCTAGTCTTGCCAGGGGTTTTAATAAAAAAAATAATAATTAGATTTTGGAACATTACCTGGTGAACAATCAACAAGTAACAATCTTTACAAAAATCTAAAAAAGAATGGTTTCATTAGCTAATAAATATAAACATAACAAAAATTACCAGATGAAGGAACACTCGGTGATGGCATAGATCTTAAAGGAACAAGATGATCGTTTTTAGCAGCTGAGGAATCTTTAAAGAATCGATGTTCAGAACCTTTATATTAAGAGGGATGAATCATACAACTGATAGGTGCATTATTTTCATTATTTGCATACTCTAATTCATTGATTTCTTGTTAATTTTTGTATCATTCTGTTTTTATTTTGTTTGTTTATGAGTTTTTTAGAATTTTTTAAATGTATTCAACCAAAGAAGTAGAAAGAAGTTCATTACGACACGAAATGAACAAGGAGGTTAAGTTCTGCCAATAGAGAAGGGCCAAAGACTAAATTAAACTCATTGAAATACATGAGTTCTTAATACCATTTTTAAGATAACGAGAACACGAAGTCAGCGCAAAATGAATGAGGTCATTCGGAGTTCGTATGAGGAAGTTATGAGCAAAACAGCCGAAAGAAAATAGCGAAACACTCAACAAAATAATCGGTAGATAACATGGAAACTGAGTCTACCGATTATGGCAAGTTATCTACCGATTATGAAAAGTTTTGGACACACTTACAAGCGGTAGATAAGGAGGGTGTCGAGTCTGGTATTATGACTCGACGTAAGCCACTTCTAAGACACGTTTTTGACTTCTAAATCAAGGAAACATGGTCCCGGAAGGATTCTAAACCCTATAAGGACTTGAGGTACAATCATTGAAGGCTATAAAAGAAGACATCTAAGGCTCAAATAAAACATCTTTAAGATATTTATATTTTATATTCCATATCACATCTTCTACATGAAAAACCTAGGGTTTTCCCCTTAAGGGGAAACCATTCTTCTTCTTTGTATATTTTTCATGGGTTTTAGTAAATCCATGAGTAGGTAACTTTTTTTCTATTGGTTGGGGATGTATTTGGAAGTCCTAGACATGTAAATCAATATGGATGGTTAGTTTTAATGTTAATGATCTCTTTTATCGATTATGTTCTACTGTTTATATCGCCATGTATGATTGAAGATTTGCTCGTTCAAGTTACAAATTGAATGATCATGTGTTCATATTTAAAGGTAGACTAGGGTTTTAGATCCGGAATTTTTGAAGAACTCTAATCACAAGTAGTACAACATAGTTGTTAACGACGGGATGTTGCCATGCGGTTATGTGTAGAAGCTTAACCTAGGTTAAATCTGTATGGCTCTTGCGCCGGATTGCTTAGAATAACTTCAACTCACGAAGACCATTGCTTTCATTGGGTTAAACTTGAGTGGCTCTTGCGCCAAGTTATTCATTGAGAAGGATTCAAAAAGTGGCTCTTGCGCCTTTGATGATACAAGGAGTTTTTCCGGAGTAAGCCTGCGATAGGATGCTCTAGGGTTATTGATATGAGAAGGATTGAACGTTATCTCTAATCGATTGAAGAACTTGTTTGGTGACGGAAGATGAAACCTCTAATCAGTATTTTCTCACTTTGATCTCAAATTTTATTTACTTTGTTTTTATTTTCTTTCGTTAGTTTACTTAGTTTTATTCATTACAATCCCCCCTCTTGGTTACATAAGAAGTCAAAGACAAATAACAATTCACAGCTCCTCGTGGGAACGATCCTTACTACCGCTATACTACTTGTTAGTATTAGTAAGAAATATCTTAATTAATTTGTGCGCAAATGACACGCACCAACAACTAGTAATATGATCTTTATCAGCTAAGCTTTCAGATAACATAGAATGATGGACCTGTATTTGCCGATGGATTTAGTTGGAATCTCAATAGGACCTGATAAAGAAAACATATATGTAATAATCTTTATATATATAAGGGATCGGAGAACCAAAAACTTACATGTATTTGGAAACGGATTGAAAAAAGCCATAAGCTTATGAGGGCCCAATTTTCATGGGACGGTTCTGAACATCAAGGCTAATACCAACTACTCCATGATCGATATCACCTTCATTCATAATCTCAAGACCAAATATGATATCTTTACTCTTTTTAAAAAGAGATTTCAACATACCACGAAATGGTGATAAGGGATTACCAATAACATTATATCTCTAATAAATATCCATTGTTGTCATACATTAATCTTCATGTAGAGCTTTTTTCCTATAAGATATTGATTTTATCATCATACAATAAACTTATTATTCAGTTTCCCTAGAGCACAATCGATCATTCTGAAATAATCATGTACGATAAGAGGAATGCGGATTATAAAAAAGGAAGATGAAATTCCGATAACAATAACTCGCCTAGAGAATAAGTTGAAACTTTGACAAAATCAATACAAAGATCAGGATAGCGGATTTATAATCCTAATGATTGAATATGAGAGAATTTCTTATGTAAAATTTCAATTGAAGTAACCACGATTGATAATTGAAGATAAAACATATGGAAAAGGTAAGTAAAAAATTTTAAACTCCCCGAACTTTCTGATAATTGAAATTGAAAAAGGAAAGATCAATTTTACCCTAATAATAATTTGGAAACTCCTTTTTTATAGGTGAGAGAGAGAAAAAAAAAAGAAAAAAGAAAAGGGGAGATAAAAGGTTAAATCAAACCACCTATAGATAACGCCTTTCTCCAACCAATAAGAAATAGTTTTAATAAAAAACATAATTACCCACTACAAGCGGTTACTGAAGCTTCTGAAAATAAATATATAAGATGAACTTACATTTAACCGAAAACTAGAGATGGAAATAATTTTCATTGAAATTGGAGGTAAATATGAGGTGCAAATCACCAAAAAAAATGACCATAAAAGTATTTCAGATAAGTGAAGAGCTTAAAAGATATCAAAGCATCTGTAACCAAACCGTAAACTCTAAGTTGTAAGATAAAATACAGCCAAATGTACAAATACAAGTACATGATAACTGAATTAGTTATCTAATACTAAGGTTGCACATCGGTCGGTCGGCTCGGTTTTTTTCCAAAACCGGCCATCGAGCCGACCATAAATCGGTTCATAAAATTGAAACCGTAACCGAGTCAGCTCGGTCGTTAATGATTTTTTTGTCGATTTTATATAATATTCTTCATAATTTGTTCCAATTGAAAATAATAATAAAAAATGATTAAATTAAACATGAACTCTTCAATGGAAGATACAAATTACATTTCCCATTGAGATAAAATTATTCATGTAAAATAAATCATACATGCAGTCTATCTTTTTATTATTAACACTTCCAATTATCCATGTACATCGAAAAGTAATCAAAACAATGAAAGAGAGTTAAATAAATCATCTGACTTTCAATCAAAACATGAATTGGTGTGGTCTCACCTCAAAATTGTTGAACAAAGAAGAAAAGGACAGTAAAAAGAACTGGACAGGATAGAAAAATAAAATAACAAAATTATGTGAGACTAGGTTTGTAGAGATATATAGAGTAGGGGTGTGATGGTTGGACCAAATTGAAACATAGAGGGATTCTTATTGATTGATAAAATCTCATAAAAACCCTGAAACAAACTTTAGGGGTTAACCCAGAAATTGGTTTATGATAATGACATTGTATGTTTGTTGATTGAATGGGATCACTAGAGAAAAAAGAAAGAAAGAGTAATTGGGTATGAGAAAAAAATTAGATTTTCTCATGGTGAATGGTGATAAAGATGGTGGATTAAGGTGAGTGGTGGATCTGAGACTGAGGAAAGAGTAAGTGAGGAAGAACAGAAGAAGAAGAAGAAGAAGAAAAAGAAAAAAAAGAGGAAATGATAGTTATCTTTTAGGGTTAGAATGATAGGGAATATATGGAGAGTTAGGATTAATTTGAATCTATAAATTAACAGATATAATTTAGTCGGTCTAGATCAATTCGGTTCGGCCGGTTTTGGACCTCAAACTGTGAACTGAGCCGACAAATTAACAGTTACGATTGACTGAACCGTGGACCGAGCCGCCATCAACGGTCGGTTTGAAATAACTTCCGGTTCTGGTCTGGGTGGTTCGGCCGGTTCTTGTGCATCCCTATCTAAAACACATAACATCTATAACAGCTACCCAAGACACTGATGTTATAAAATCTATAGTTTAATTAAAGCTAAGCCTCAAACTATCTTTAATGAAACTGAGGGTAAATATGTAGATGATAAAATATCGAATCTACCAGCAGCGGTAAGTCATTAATGCTAACAACTGAAAGATAAGAAGAAATATCGATTCGAAGTCTATAACTATATGGATCACGTGACAACAACTAAAGTCACGAGGTAACAACTCGAGTTACACGAAAGAGCTGGTGCAGGTGCTTCTTGTGCTTGATTCGCTCTTCGAGGTGCAAGATCCGCTGGTAGTGCTAAAGCTAGGGAACGCGCTGGCACCATACGTTTTTATTTTTGCGCTTCTGCCGCCAGATATCGCTCATATATGGTTAAAGGTTATATGGCATATTAGCGAGTCATCGACTGTTACAGGTTTCACGGACCTCCTCGTTCTTAAGAGGTCTAGTTCTTCCTAATAGAGCAGGTGCAGTGGTAGCCGATTGTTTGGCGGCTCGTGAAGTTCAGAGAAAGTTTGAAAACAAAAATTTTCCAGCAAATCACGATAGACTAGTATCATGGCATTGATACAAAGTTCTACTAGCTGTAATACGGTTATGCTCGGGTCATGACAACTAAGATCTTGGGTTCTGAACCTCTTGATATAATCATTAGGATGTTCGTTATCCCTTTGGAACACTCATCCAACATCCGATAAGTAACCTGTCCGGAGAAATAGAAGTACTTTCTGTAGAAGATATTAACTATCTCACACCAGTTATTTAGAAATGCTCGTATGAACGATGTTGTTGTACCAGGCATATGCTCTCCTAATGAGATATTTTGAGAATTCTCTAAGACGAAGTATATGATTATGATCATATTCTTCCAATAATTCCAAGAATCTAGACACATGCTCATGAACATTCCCAGTCCCATCATAGAGCGAGAATAAATAAGAGGAGTGTCCTCTTTGGAGAGGAATTCTTTGGATTTCAAGAGGATGTGGGGGTTGGTGTGTGTGAATCATAGTTGGTCCCTCATTTCCACGATTTTGTAGGAGTCTTTCCAGATCTTCGTGAGTAGTGAAATTCGGTTGTTGGTTCCTTTCTTGTCCGTGATCAGTAAGGTCTCGGACTTCAACATCCTTACGGCTATGAGTCTTTGACGTGCTGGCATTAATATCTATGAGAGCGTTTTTGGTCTGCCGTTGCTCCGGTGATAGTTGACTGTTAGAGTCTTGAGAAAGGAAACCATTTTATTTTAAATGGTGTCCATGTCTGTTTGAGTTCTAGAAAAAGGCTCATGCCTCCGTATTAGATATACTATGCGAGGGGTTTGAATATTTTCGGTCTATCCAGCGACTTGACTAGCAGGAGTGGAATTCGCATTACCTATGGTGGTGTTACGAATGGTTTCATTAGTACCATCATTAGCGTTACCAGGATTGAGATTAATATTAGTAGTTACTGACCCTGACCTAAGAGACCATTTTTGAAGAAGAATAAAATTTTCTATAACCGAAAGATTGATCTCCCACTATGGTCGCCAAAATGTTTTAGTGGAAAAACAGATAAAACGATGAAAGAGTAAATAGTAAGAATACGAGAGATCAAAATCATACAAAGATATCCTAAACCAAGAAAATAGTCATTCAAGGAGGAAATTGTATTAATACCAACGGGACTAGAGTCCCTACAATGGGTGTTGTGCTTATCAAGTGATATTTTCAGCGGACTCCTTTGGCAAAAAGGGTCCATTTTTGGGGAAGTGACTACCAACTTTTAGGAATAACATATTCTCTGACCATATTTGAGGAGGCCAGCCATGTGTTTTGTTACTTTGTTTTTAGTTTTGGCCCATTTTATGTAACTTAAATTGTATAAATGGACAAGAAATTATCAATTAAGGACATTGTTAAAATTCTTTTGCCATTGTTTAGAGAACATTTTTTATTGTTATCAGTTGTTTCTATTGTTTACGACCACTTGCCGGACTATGTGTATGAGAAAGAAAAAAAGTTAATCTATTAAAACATTTTCACCAGAATTTTCGACGCCAAAAACTATCTCCTGAAAAACGAAAAAAATAGCTTCTGATGATAGATTTTTGTGTCAATCAATCTGATTCTGTACAAAACACTGACACATTGCTAGTAATCTAGGTATCAAAGTACAAATAGCCACAAAATTTGAAAGGGAATGTCAAAATTTTGCTCTATATCCTACTCATGGAGATAAACAAAATATATGTCACGATAAAAACGAAATTCAGCTTACTCCCGCTTTATCCCCTCGAAAAACAGTCAGAAAGGAAAAACAATCCTGGTTCTCCACTGAAAAATTAGAATAGAATATTATTTCTCATTATTCACCAATTTATTTATTTTTTTATTAACAATATAAAAATATAGAAATATTTAGAAATGGGAAGTTTCCTTTTCTCCCTTTCCTTTTATGAATTTTACTTTTCCTTTATAAATAGTTTATGCATTCATTTCCATTTACAACTGGCCATTTTGTGGATACCCTTTACCACCTTACTTACTGTACATGAAAAATTATCCTCCCGAATAATAACATATATTTTTTATATATAATGGGGAAACTGTAGTTACTATCTCTAGCCCTACCACCAAAAGTTCCAATATGTTGTTATAATGGTGATATATAATGAAGTATAGCCTTAGTAATATTTTGCAGTAAATATGGAGACTAGTCAGAAAATTCATTAATTACTGGAGTTAAACCTTTTTAGCAAAAGTAACAAAAATGGTTCAAACTTCTTTAATTTGGTGGGGGAACTTGCTGCTAGTCACTTCTTACCCCCATAAGAACAAGCAATCTGATTTATCAGGATCACTTAAATGACATTCAAAAGTCACGTACTTCTGCATCGTTTAGGCTTCATGTATATACACTACACGAAATGATGAATTTTGTAATATAGCATTAATATTACAATATATATATATATATTATATAACATTGATAAATTGTTGGAAAAGTGTCATTATATTTAATGTTACAATAATACATCAACGGTAAGAAAACGTTACAATAAATACTAATTAATTAAAGGTTACATCCGTTGGAGAAAATAGAGTAACAGTTGTCCAGTCAGCAAAAAATTAATCTGCTGACATGTTGTTATAACGGATAACCGTTACTCCCTCATATCGTAATTGTTAGCCTGTAACAGTTCAGCGTAGCAGTTAATGTAACAACGACATTTGTCTGTAGTGATTGAAATCATGCCATTTGTCCTACTTTGTAACCGCTTTATCAACGATTAATAGATGTTGTTTAGTTGATTGTAATAGTTAGGATGTAACAGTTCGGCGTAACAGTTAATGTAACGGTAACTTTATCTGTAACAGTTGACTATCTTCCAGTTGTCCTTATTTTTAACGGTTGTACCAACGATTGACATATGTTGTTTAGTTGATTGTAATAGTTTTGATGTAACAACTATCATAACGATAATTCGTAACATCTGACATGTAACGGTTGTGGTTCACCATGTGTCAATCAGTTGTACAATGTGATGTAACATCTTAAACCGTTGAGGATTGATTGTAATAGTAAGGAATTCGTCAGGTGTCCATAATTACTAAAAGATTTTATAACGTTGATTCAATGTTGATAAAAATATAGTTTTTTAAAAAATAACGTTATTAATTATGTGTTACAACTAAGCTCCCATATTTAGACCCTGCAGTGCAATTCATTCCTGAACCTGCAATGCAATTTATTTTTGAACCTCGATTGTATTTCATTTTTGAACCTACAATGCAATTAATTTCTGAACGTATAATGCTCCATAATTCATTCTCATTCTGTAATACATACATTCTCATTCTAGCAACACAAGTAATTCATTCATTCATTAAATCTGGAATCCATACAACAACCAATCGAACCAAGGTTTGTTTCATCATTCATTCACATACCTAAGTATATATGAGTGTAGTTTTTACATTGAAAGAACTGCTTAAAGAAAAAATATACATGGTTCCCTATGTTATAAGCAAATGACAAGGTTATGTGTTTCAGTAATTTCTAATATAAGCAAGTTTTGTTCTGCATTATACCTTGGCACATAAAAAATTAATCATCCGCCAAAAGAAGTCGTCCATTGACATCAGAGTATCCTTAACCACCTCTTGGCATCAGCTATTGCCATCAATTCCAGTATCCTGAAAAACAACAAGGATGGTAGTAAGAACAAACTCACAATTTTACTACACGCAAAAGTAATAATCAATATCACAGCATATGGAAAGTAGTGGATTTTAGTAATATATATACCTCTCTAAAAGAAATTGTGGTTATGTTGATTCACGTCGAATCTTGGCTGAGATATGATACTTCTGCAAATAATGAAACAAAAAATAAAATTAGGAACAACTTTCGTACGAGAGACAAAGATTCATTCAGTAATTTAGAAAATTCATTTACATGTTCATTGTTATTCTGAAATTCATACATTCTCACTGTTGAATATCAATATTTATTCATTCTGGATCTCATATAAAAGCCATTCAGTCACAATAATTTGAACATTGACAACCTAAGTATCAAAAGTTAATATTTGACAGAATTGTGACTGGAAATTTATATACATGGATCATATGAAAAATAATGAACAGATGTAGTAAGAGTTTACTCACCAATAGAATTAGAGAGGAGAATGTGATGCTTCTTGCTTGTGCTACTTGCATCTTCGCAGGACCAACACTGTCAATGTGTTGTTGCACATCCACAACAACATTTCTCTATCAAGGTCCTGCAACGATATACAAGAGAAGGGATGAACTTAATTCAAGAAACTTGATCTTGGTTACAAGTCTATTCCCTACCTTGTACAACATCGCAAGGTCAAAACTGTCTCGCTTCTTTATCCAGCTTCAAGTGTTTGCATCATTGAATCCTCGAAAAACAAAGAGAATGATAGTATGAGTCAACCAAAACTTCATTACGGGAAGGAGACCATAATAATGATGAGTAAGAAACTTTAATGTGTAAATGGTTTACTTATCAACTAGAATTAAGGAGGTTACTTGTCAGGTTTGCTACATCGGTCTCCAGAAGGTATTAATGTTTTGTGCAAAAAGAAACAACCCACATGAATAGAGTTTTCCGAAAACTTAAAAAGTAATATGTTTTCTATACGAAAACTCTATGATACATGTGAATTGTTTTTTTCGCATAAAAAACTGAATATCTTGTTCGTTTATTGTTGTATATATATCCTGCAAGTCTTGTTCAAGAACTTAGGAATAAAATTATTTCAACGAACTTCACTATTGAATAAGTATGAATTTATTCCTGATCTTGAAAGGAATTTCAGTAACAACATAATCATATCTTTTTCTTCTGCACTTAAGATGGTACTGCCACACTATCACATCTCCAGCTTCAAGTCTTCCCAGCAATGATTCCTTAGAAAATAAAAAGAGAATGTTAGTAAGTGAGTATATCAATAAGGAGAAAATAAAGATATCAAAGGACATTAATGATTATAAGAGTTTAGTCACCATTGGAATTAGAGAGGATAACGTATTAATTGTCAGGTTAGATGCATCGATCTCCTTCATTTACAGCAAACCTAACGACTAATACGTCTCCACTCCGAAAACTCTATGGTGGTAAGTTGTACCTTTTGGAAGAATCATGTAAAACACATATTTGAAGAGATCATAGTAGGTAATGAAACAAACCTGAGATTCAGATAACTTGCCAACTATCTCCAGCTTCAGGTGTTCACATCCATTTAACCTCGCAAAACAAAAAGAGAATGGTAGTCAGTAAGTTTATTAACCAAGAGTAGATAATGATAACAAGGGAAACAAATTATTATACAAGTTTACCCACCAATGGAATTAGAGAAGAAAATATATTAGTTTTCAGGTTTGCTGCATCGATCTCCTTCATTTACAGCAAACCTAACGACTAATACATCTCCACTTCGAAAACTCTATGGTGGTAAGTTGTACCTTTTGGAAGGAATCATGTAAAACACATATTTGAAGAGATCATAATAGGTAAGTAAACAAACCTGAGATAAAAAGAAAGCCTGCAACTTTGCATCAACAATAACTCATATAATTGAAATACGTGCACATGTGTAGGTACCCCAAAACTACCACATATGTTATGTTGGGGTAAATTGATTCTGCAAGGCTCATTGTATGGTTTGTTGTGTCTATCTCCAGAAGGTGATATTGATTTGTGCAAAAAGATTAAACTCTCCTGCATAAAGTTCACGGAAAACTAAAAAAGTGATATGTTTTCTCTCTGGGAACTCTAGTAGATGAGTTGATATTTTTGGAATAATAGTTAATGAATACAGTAATGGTGCAAATACACCAACAACTCTTTTGTTATTGTATACCAATCCTGCAAGTCCTAATATTTCTCTATCAAGCACCTGCAAGGCTATACCATGGTAGCATATCAGGTTATTAAATGTTTGGCAGAAATCATCAACAGTAAAATGCACGGTAATATAGGTAACGAAACAACCTTAGACTAATTTACTTTCTCCGCAGTAGGTATTCTCCCTTCAGGACTTTGCATCAATGAATCCTCACAAAAAAAAAAGAGAAAGGTAGTAAGTAAATGTATCAAACAAGAGTAACTAATGATAACAAGGGAAACTAATTATTATACCAGCTTACCCACCAATAGAATTAGAGAGGAGAATGTATTAGTTGTAAGGTTTGCTGCATCGATCTTTTTTATTTACAACAAACCTAACGACTAATACATATCTACTCCGAAAACTCTATGGCGGTATAAGTTGTATCTTTTGTTAGGAATCATGTAAAAAACATACTTTAAGAGATCATAGTAGGTAAAAAAACAAACCTGAGATTAAAAAGGAAAAATGCAACATCCTCGTGTTCATGAGAATGGCTAGAATCATAGATGAAAGATACAACTCATATCGATGTAGGTGTATACCTAATCCCGCAAGGCTCTCTAAGGGTTGGAATAAATTCATTTTGACAGAGTTGATTTAGGCTAATAATGAATTTATTCTAACGCTTAAAAATATTTGCAGGACCAATACTGTCCATATGGGAAACCAAACAACAAACCACATATAAGAAATATAGTACAGAACAAACTATTGAAAAAAAAAATGATTTGCAAGAAAAATCAATAAACTTTAAATGTAAAGCAGAAGTCTATTGAAAGAGATTACAATCAAACAAACCATAAATCTAGAGCAGCAATCTAATGAAAGAGATTACAACTAAATAAACCTACATCAGTAGGATTAAACAAACCTTAATTGTGTTTGACATGTAGATAGTTGAAAACCCTTATTTGGGTTGTGATCTATTGAAAGAGATTAAACAACCAAAAGAAAGAAGAATGTAAAACAGTAAACAAAAGCATATAAAGAATCTAGATTAGAATAAACTATTGAATAATGCAAACCACTAAAAAACAATAAACCTTAAATGTAAAGCAGTAATCTATTGAAGCAAATTACAACCAAACAAACCAAAAATGTAGAGCAATAATCTATTGAAGGAGATTACAACTAAACAAACCTACATCACTAGTAGTAAACAAACACTAAAGACACACAAAAGTATAGATGTATCTTGGTTACAGATAGTTGAAAACCCTTATTTAGGTTGTAATCTATTGAAAGAGATTACAACAACCAAAATAAAAATTAATGTAAAGCAGTAAACATCAACAAGAAACACCCATTAGTGAACTAAACAAAAAAACCCAAATTCTTGTTGAAATCTATTGACATTACAACTACGAAATCCCTAATTTTAAAGCAAAAAGAACAAATCTAAAATATACCAGTGATCTTCATACAGATATAAACTTTTGTTTAAACCCTAAACCAAAAAATTATTTTTTTTGTTAGATCTATTCATAGCTAAAAGCTACAGATAATACCTCTTGAGAATGAATGAGATAAAAAGGAATATATGCGAGTGAAGAGGTATTAGATGAGTGAAGATGGTGTGGGAAGATGGGGATAATGGAGGAAAAAGGGTCTGAGTTCTTCATCTCACTATCTTAATACAGAGGGAGGAGAGTTGAAATTATTGACTCAAATTTGAGAGGAGGGAAATGAAATTTGAGAGGGAAATCATAAAGGGTTTCAAATATGTGAGTGAATCGATATCAAAAAGAGTTATTCGAATGTGAAATTGAGAGAGAAACCATATTTGAGAGCCAAAACTTTCGGACAAGAGAGAAGAGTGATGAGTGTGTAAACACGATATTTTTACACCTTAATTTATAATTATTTAGTTCTCTATTTTATGCATATTTGATATTTTATTTAGTTTTATAGTTTTTAGGAAATAAAGCTCAATGGACTAAAATACGGAGTTTTTCCCCATAAAATGGACGAAAATCGAAAGCTAGTCTCCATTGTTCACCCGGCTACTCAAGACACGGAAGTTGATAGGAAATGGTTCAAAGAAGTCAAAGCTAGTTAAAATGGTCAGACTGACTAATATTTAGCAAGCAAGTAACAAAGAGAAAAAGATGCACACATACGGATATTCATGGTCATTACCGACTCTAAATTAAGAAGGGATTTGTTAGTAACTCTCATTTGGGAATTTTATGTTGAACCATACATCCAGAAGACCGATTCTGGCTGTAGTCAGACCACCAGTCCTGATACACCTGCCAACTAATAATCTCTAGGGTTTGGCAACAATATATTTTGTTTAGGGTTTGTTTAAGATTTTCTATCTTTGTAGGTTTCCTATTATGTCTAGGGTTTCCTATTCTAGGATTTCCTACTCTCATTATATAAGGGAGGCTCTGTTTGTACAGTTGATTAATTAAGAAAAATAAAAGAATAACAATTCTCGTTTCAACTTGGTATCAAAGGGGGTTCGATCCTATGGGAGGAGCTCTGCTCCTCTCCAACCATCACCACTAGTTAACGTTCATATCATTCCACCAGTATTTTCACTTTGCATTCACAGCATCATCTCCTTGCATACCATCTTTGCATCAATAGTCCTGATACACCTGCCAACTAATAATATCTAGTGTTTGGCGACAATATATTTTGTTTAGGGTTTGTTTTAGATTTTTTATCTTTGTAGGTTTCCTATTATATCTAGGATTTCCTACTCTCATTATATAAAGGAGGCTCTTTTTCTCTTTGTACGGTTAATTAATTAAAAAAAATAAAAGAATAACAATTCTCGTTTCAACTTTTTAGTCACAGATATGGAACAAAATCTCTTGATTTGGATGTCGACAAAATGAAATGAGAAGAAAGTATTTTATGTCAACACCTTAACTCATGCAAAGTTAAAAGTTCTTTGATTTCGTGTAATAAGGGGAAGCAACTCATGCAAAGTTAAACATTCTTCGATTTCGTGTAAAATGAGGAGCTGTCTTGGTGTAATAAGGGGAAGCTTATATTCTCATGAGGATACACAAGTGATGGCATTAGAGAGATGGATATGGGCCCGTGATGGAGCATAAGAAACAGAGGAAACTAATAGTTAATTTTCCATTAGTTGTTTACATTGAATATCCATTTTATATTTTGTATCTCAAAATGTTATAATGTAATTAATTAGTTTCCTTGTATTGATTAGTGAGTTTGGGAAATGTGGTTTCTTACGAGGTTATATAAAAGCTCACGATCAAAAGAACGGAGGGAGTTAGTCCGGAGTTAGAGTAACAATAGTTTAGGTTTCTTTTCTTCCTTTCTCTTGTTTTTGTAATGGTGAATTAATTTTTATATTAAGACTAAGAAAAAACCCGATGATATATATTTGATTCTACTTATTTTCAATGGTAATTATTTTGATCCTTATTCTTGTCTAATTATGATGATAATTCCTTCATGTATCATTATGTTTATATCACGATTTTATATTTAAGTTAGAGATCTGCATTATAAATGAAAAGAAATGAATAGAGTGGTCAGTATTTTGAGGATCGATTTCTTATAAAGATTTATCTTCCAAGACATATATCCATATCCTAAATCGTCTTGAGACATAGCGAAGAACTTCATAAAAAATTGATTAAATAATTTAGTATGCACATTAGTAATGGGATCTAACTAGTTTTTTTCTAATTATGTGCTTATTTTTATTTTTAGTTTTGATTCATATTTCTCAATCTATTCATTTTCAATTAATTAGAAATTAAAGATAACAATATTTTAGTATTTGAGGACGATCCGTACTTGCATACTGTCTCATCGACAGCTGTGTTCTTACGGTACATAATTAAAATCTCATCAAGTTTTTGGGGCCGCTGTCGGGGACTAAAAAATTGTTATTTTTAATTTCTATTAATTTTTATATATATTAGTATAGTCAGATTATTTTATTATTTATTTTATTCTGTAGATTTTTTTTTGTTTTTATTTTTGGGTATCTTTTTATTTTTAGTGTGCATGTTTAATTTCACATTTAAGGTGGAATAAACATTTGTCTACCAAAAAGTTAAGTAGAATAATATTCAAAATTCATTTTATTTTATTTTAGATTAAATTTTATTTATTATTTTTTTAATAATTATATTAGGAAATATCTTATACTTTAGATTTTATCTTATTTGTAAATAAATAGATTAGAATTTTCTTTTAAATTTAGTTATATTATTTTATTTCTTTATTAAAAAGACAAAAAACGTTGCAAAGCATTTTGCATCGTCCGCTACCAATATTTAAGGAAACACGTGGGATAATACGCTGAACCCTCTGGGCTTTATCAGCCGAACCACCACAAGCCTTAGCCTTGTACCTTTGACCAGTATTTGAATGTAGGTATATTTTGCTAAGGTAACCTGAGCCTACCCAATTTTAGTTGACCCTGTATCTACACGTGTACAAAAAAATAATATAAATGTCGAATTGGTATTATGAGGACCAATACAATGATTTATCGACCTGAATCTCAAAATAGACATTATCCGTACTATGACTATAGTGTAGATAGTACTTGGAACCACTACCATCCTTCTGAAGGTTATGATTCATACCATAGTGATCCCAACTACTATTCGCACGCTCACCAGTCGTACGAACGGGTAAATGAGCAATATTATACTGAGCAAAATATGTGTTCCCCATCTTTGGAGGATTTAATCAAACAGTGGATACTTAATTTCTTTAGAAGATTCACTCAACTAGTTGAATGAAAATTCACGTAGGAGAGATATAGTGTGGGAACAAATTCATGAGACCTTTAGAGAAATTGAAGAAGAATGATCTGTTGCTAGTATTGCTCCAAATGAGCTTAATTTCCAAAAAGGTGTTTCTAATTTTACCCTTGATAATACTGATAATTATTTACTTAGTCAAGAGTATGAGGTTAGGGTCGAAAACACTACTTGTTTAGATAAGGTTCAACCATCTTCATATTTTTATAATGATGAGGATAGTGTTGATGAAGAATTTGAAATATGTAGTCAGGAAATTTTTACACCAATTGTCCCTCACTTGGGACTTGATGTTTGTGCCTCTACTTTCTTACGTGATTATCTTCATACACATTTTCCCGAGCCTGATTTTGTCCAAAATGAAATTCAGTTGCTAGTTGTTGTGGTTTACCCGGACCATGATACCATGATTGATTTTGTTGTCCCACCAATATTCTATTTACCAAATGTGGGAATATTTCAACTTCATATGTGTCAATTTTAAATTCTTGAAACTAAATCTGATTATTTTAGAAAGTTTAAATCGACACATTTTCATGAGAATGACCACCAATTTCATATATTCCATTGTGGTCAATTGAGTGAGTCAAATTCAATTGACTTTAAGGATCTGTAATTATTCATATTATTATTATATGATTCGTAAATTTTGACTAATCCTTTCTTGGTCTAGCTGAAGACTTTAAACTTAGCGCTTTATGGGAGGCAACCCATATGTTTTTGGTACACGATGCTGGTAATATCTTTCCTTATCTCTTTTAGTTTGTTCATTATTTTCTCTTTGTTCATGCTTTCTTTCATCTTTAGAACATCGAGGACTATGTTCAATTTAAGTTTGGGGGTACGGGAGAAAAATTTAAAAAATTTAGTTGTTCCGAAAACTCCAAAATTTAGAAACTTGTGAACAATTCAGGATGACACTAACCATTATAGGTAAATGGAAACAAAAATCTTGTCTATAGGAGTTGAGAGACCCATCTAAATGGTCTATTCATAAAAGGACAAAGCTCAGGTGTTAGAAATAACATGATAGTCGTCACCATATCACATTATGTTTTTATTTTTGCATCTTTTTGTGTTTCCCTAAGTGATTTGGTGGGGCACTAGTATCGCCTTATTGTCGCCAGGATGAAGTAAAATGATTGAAATGAAGCCCCATTATTTTAATTGAACTTGACCAAAAAAAAAAACACTTGGATAGCAATATGTGTGTGTCCTGTCTCCGTCGCCTAAGCAATCCTGGAACGCAGGATCCATGGAAATTATCATGTAATCTGCTGACAAGGAACATGCGCTTAGATTCAAAAGATCTAATCATGTTGTCAGATAAATATATATATATATATATATAAATAAAATAATTGTATATATTTAATAAATCGACCGTTGGTGCCCTTGTTTTTTTACCAGCTGAGTTGATACTAGAATTAGGATTCAAACCAATGGGTACGTATCTCAATCCATTAGGGTTCATCTTGGCATGATGTTCTTACACTGGGAAACACCATTCACCTTAGTCAACATGCACACAATTCTATATCCATATCCATCTTCTTAATCTGTTCATGTGATTGTGGTTTGTCAAATTCCGAGTATCGTGGTCCACTGTACGACTTTCTGAGTAGTGCTTTGTTTTCTTATACATGAATTTTAGTACGCTTGAGTGTAAAACTCGTCTATATCAATTGGATTCAAAACAGGATAATTCCTCTTATAGCCAAAGGATTTTTTAGCCAACTAAATAGCATGTTAGTGTCTACCCTCAATCATTCACAAGTAAATAGAATTTGGAGTAAAGGTTTTATGGGTATACCTCTTGCAAACCCTCACGATACAAAATTCGTCTACTAAGGCCACTTAGGGGTTTAAAGGGTTATTACACATGCTAAGTGTAATCGCGATTCCTGCGAAAGTGAGTTAGGATTTTTATTTCATTATTAGATTAGTTTTCATTTTTAGTTTTACAATTATTTAGTTCTCTATTTTATGCATAATTGATATTTTATTTAGTTTTGTGGTTTTTAGGAAATAAAGCTCAATGGACTAAAGTACGGAGTTTTTCCCTGTAAAATGGACGAAAATCGAAAGCTATCTCCATTGTTCACCCGGCTACTCAAGACACGGAAGTTGATAGTACATGGTTCAAAGAAGTCAAAGATAGTTAAAATGGTCAGACAAACTAATATTTAGCAAGCAAGTAACAAAGAGAAAAAGATGCACACAAACGGATATTCATGGTTATTACCCGACTCTAAATTAAGAAGGGATTTGTTAGTAACTCTCATTTGGGAATTTTAGTGACATATAAGGAACAAAATCTCTTGATTTGTATGTGGACAAACTGAAATGGGAAGAAAGTATTTTATGTCAACACCTTGATTCATGCAAAGTTAAACATTCTTTGATTTTGTGTAAAATAAGGAGATGGCTTGGTGTAATAAGGGAAAGTTTATATTCTCATGAAATGGGATTAAAACGACACGGGCATACTCCAGGTTATTACCAGAGATCATAGACCTTTGGTGTACATTCCGATAAACTAGAGATGTATCATATCAGATTCTATGTTTCTCCGGTGGATTTAGGGATCTGGTATGAAGATACTTGGGTTGTGCCATATTATTACTAGAGATCATTGACATTTGGTGTACATTCCGATGAACTGGAGATGTATCATATCAGATTCTA
>JAJJMC010003557.1:2240429-2267553 GCA_023531435.1 Papaver californicum
GCACAACTTCTACATATATGGTAAGAGGATAAACATGTCTTAAAAATTGAAAATAACTCAAAGGATTCACATCCAGTTCGACAGATAAAGAAGTGACTTTTCTCGTTAAAACTTCACTTGAATTCAAAAGAGGTGGTGCCATAATCCAAATAATGGGTGCCTTTATCAGTTCGGATGCCTTTATAACTTTTCGAGCTAATGTTTTCGTAATTGTTTATTTCCTAAAAATACCTACAAATACATAAAATAACACAATTAGTACAAATTAAGCACTAACAAAACAAATAATTGAGAACAATTTAGACACAAAAATGTTTTTATCACCATCATGGGCTAGATTTGCATGTAGCAGAGTAGAAAAGACATAACCTCTCTTTCACTTGGGTTATGATGCCTAGTGAGTAATTAGAGATTTTTTATCTATAATATCTCAGGCGAAGCCAAATGAAGAGGTTTTATAGCACATGCGTCTTTCACACAAGTGGAATTCCCAATAGAACAGTCATCAGTTGTCAAAAACCTATTTAAACTCCCTATCATAATTATTAGACAGATAATTTTATTTGTATGAAACAGAGGCATGGAGTGGAGAGGGAGTGAATTTCTTTTAAAAATTTGTGTTTGTTTGGGGAAATACCCCATTTAAGGTTAAGTGAGATGGATGAATCCCCATTTACCCCAAACAAAATCAGGCAGAAGGAAAACCAACAGTTCTTCTTATTCTTTTGCAAATACAGACTCAAATTTCCTTCAGAATCCTCCCAGAAAATGACAAAGTAAAGATGGAGAATGTGAATTATGGTGAAAATCAAAGTTTTTGTAATTGTACTGGAGCAGATGGTCAACGGGTTTTTCCAAATAGCACATATGAATTTGGTAGTGGTAGTGGTGGTGGTGGTGGAAGTGGAAGTGGTAGTGGTGATAGTACGAATGGTATTGGTGCCAATAATACTAGTAATGGAGCAAATGTAGGTTCTGGGTCTAGTCAGAGGAATGGTGGTGTTTTTCTTGGAACAATGTATGAGGAACCAATTCCTCCAAATCGTAATTGGAGACGGGTTGATGGTTGGTCGATGTATGTTGATCACCTTACACATGGATTTTTTGTGGCAAATGAAGATGAGTTTTTGTTAGGGATCAATACTTTATCACTAGTGGGAACAGACTTAGATTTGATGATATTGTTTTTCCTCCAATATCTAGAGAACAGATTCACAGGATTGCGCAGATGCCTCTTCTCACTCAAGGTATGGTCCATCCTATGCTCAATTGGGTTTATCCTACCGTAGGAAGGTTTGATGAGCATGTTGCTGCAATTTTTGAGAGTGGTTATTGATAGACACATTTTAGTGTCTAAATTGCACCTTAATTTCTAGTGAGTTAGTATTCGATTTTGTGTCTATTACGTGTTTTTATGCTTTTGTAGGTACATTAGAAGAATAAAGATTTGTGGAAAAATTGGCTCAAAAAGTGTTCAAGACACCCGGGAAAATGGATCAAGGCACCCACACTTTGGATTGGGGCACCCTTGGATCGGGCTGAGCTGGATCGGGTCAACCCAGCGGGTCAACCAGGTGAGTCAACCCAGCGAACCAGGCGAGTCAACCTAGGATCGGCCGATCCAACTCATCGGGATTCTCCTGATTCAACTGTGCACTTCAATTCGCGTGAGAAATAAGTTTTTGTTGCTTCCAGATTGTTCTAAACACTCATAGTTATCTCACGCAAGTCATAAACATCAAAAGATCCCTAAAATCAGCTCGGAAATCATGAATTTGGCCGGAATTATGTTTCGATTCGGATTGAGAATTGTGGGTTGTTTTAGAGAGTTCTATTAGGTTTAGAACTCTCTCTAGGGTTTCTAATACCTATATAAACCAAGAGAAGCCAAGAAAATCGAGAACAAAAACCTAGAAAAGAAATCAGAGAAATTCCGGCCACTTCCGGTCGCCGCCGGTCACCTGCTGCTGGTCCGGCGGGCGTGTTCTTCATCAGCCACCATCGGAGAAGACGACTCAGCAACATTTATATCTGTTGCTGATTAACTGCTCCTGTTGCCTATTCTTTCAACCATTTATTGCTTAGAAACACTTCTGTAACGGCTGAACCCTGTTCTGTGACATTTATAAACGTATCTGTTCAGCTGTTGCACTATTATTTCACCTTGTAATCAACCTTTTGAGCAATGAAAAGATCTTTTGAGCAAGTTTTCTTCACCATGGGCTAAGTTTATTTACTGGGATGATGGATAAGGTAATTTTCTCAATTTTATGTGATTTAATTATTTTCTAATAATTATTTATAATTCTTTTGTTATTAGAATTGCATAGTTTAAATAGTGAAAACGGTTTTCTTTCAACAGTTATGCTTTTACTTGATGGATTATGCTTGGTTAATTAATTTTGATAGTCCATGCTTGTGATTTACCTCTGTTTGTTAGCATAACAAAACCAATTTTGGCAATTACTTGTGCTTCAATTAATTTAAAAAGAATTATCTGATTAATCACATAGGTTGTTAGAATTACCAGATTCCTGATTCCTGGTCCTTTTAAAATTATTCAAAAATCATCTTTAGGTTATTTAGTCTTTTTCTTACTCCTGGAATTTTCTAGAGTTAATTAGAATCATTATTTTCTAAAATCATTACCTTCACAAGTTCGAGAATCGAACCTTTATTTACCACTTCTAAAATTACATCAGTTATGGTGAGAGAAATCCTCCTGGTGTTGTGCATCCAATGCCTCCACCTCCACCTGCATCTGCAACAAACACACAGAGAGGGGGAGAGAATGATACCACCAGGCAAGCTCCTCAGTAGGGTCAAGGTCGGTCTCCTATTCCTCCCAGACGAAACACCAGGAGAAAGGCTGAGTATGCTATGTGTAGGACACGGAGTGGGCATCCATATCAGAGGGATCAACATAGGCAATAATCATTTTCTTATTTTGTTTTTTCTTGGAGATAGGTAGCAATAACTTTTGTTGCAATTAATATCTATTTGAACAAAACAAATGTTAAGTATGGTTTTTATTTTTATGGTTTGTAAAATTAAGGCCGGTGTATGATCATCAGCTAACAAATTACTTCTGATATGGTTATTTTGAAATTGATTTTGATTTTGAACATGATGATTTTGTTGGCAAATTTTATAATTTCTTGTAATATGAATGAGGTTAAAGATGGGATCACATTGGGCAGTTACTAATAATCTTATTTGACTCAGAGATATGGGTTTTCAAAGTTATAGGGTTAGTTGAAAACCACACAAAACAAAGAACTGGAACAGGTAACTGAAAACAAATGTATACTGAAAATAAGTCATTTTAATCCTTCTTAATAGTTTGCCCTGCAATTATATGGGTTTGCATATGTACGTTTGAAATTGTATCTTTTGTTCTCTATTCATTCCAATTTACAGTAAACACTACCAAGTAGAGAGGCATATACACAGCTAGTTTTAATTTATAATCTGGCGAAGGGAAAAAATTGAAAAAGAATAACACTCCAATACACAATTAGTTCAAAAAGAATAACAAGCTTTAGATCTTCTATTAAATACATGACTAAAAAAAATTGGCTTGCGTTGGTTGCCTCGTATTCGCCTTGCATACAATTGACACAAACACTACTTGGTGGAGGCTTATGCAAACCTAATTTTATTCTACAATCTGACAATGAATACAAATCAGGATTGCATAGTATTCAACCTATATAATCAACTGACACATAAAACTAGTTGGTGGACGCATCTAGCATGTTATTTAGATATTCATAATCACCAAAACATTCTCATAACAGGATACAATTCACAGCAACATCAGATACAAATAAACCTAACATCTACAACCACATATTCATCTAAAAGATAGTGATGTTTATAATCACCATCAGAAATTGCATCATTCACAATCAATAGTTTGTAACCTCCAATTTGTAAAATCATTAAACCCCCAAATGTTGAAAAAAAAATTGATTTGCAAGAAAAATCAATGAATGACATACCTTAGATGAACATAACCCAGATTTGCATTTCCAAAATTATGAATCAGTATCAATTAATACTTCTATTGGAGATCGATTAAACCTAAATCTAGGCTTAAATCGATGTTTCACATAAGTACTAATAACTGATTATAGTTGTTGATTTAGTTTTCTGAAGCTCAAATCGATGGACTGATTATAGTTCTTGATGAAGTTTTCTGAAGCTCCAATCGATGGAACTAGAAATGGATGGAGTTTGTTAAGAGAGTTGAAGTTGCTGGAATTTCTCTCAGATTTCATTCATTGATTTTCAATTACAATTCTTATAGAGAAGCCAAAAATGTCGCTTCTATTTAAGCTCTTACAGTTATTACCTGGATAGCCGGTTCCTACGTTCAAATTAACTAACAGCTGCTAGTAACAAACACACACAACTAACACATGTGAAAATATTGAACTCACACACACATTTGACACAAGCAGAATTCTATTCTCTAAACAAAGATGAAATGAGTCCGATTTTGTGCACACTCTCTAACGAGTGTGCACGTGATCTTCTAATCTCCACCATTGATTCAATTTTGAGAGTTATGTAACAAGGGTCGAGATCCTAAATATGGAGGGTAATGGGCCCATTTGTTGACTAATCAACCAATTAAAATAATTATGTCAAAGTATCGAAATTACAAGTAGATGAGGGAAAAGACCTAAAGTAGATAAATTACACAGAATATTTAAACATTGTAATACAAGTCCCTTTGTATCAAAACATTATAGAACTCTTGATTCCTGAATTTTTGGCCATAAATTTGCTTATATCGGACAAGAGAAATTTCATACAGTAGTATAGTTGAGATGGATTTAGAGAGATATTGTAGACATATCTTGTCATATATTATATGTTATGATATGTGTGAGAGATAATTGTGGAAGGGATTATCGAGGAGTAATTGATGTTTTAGAAAAAATTACGGGTGAATTGAACAGGCCTGGTATGCCAGCCGCCAAAAAAATACGGCTGAATTGAAGAGGCGTGTTATGCTAGGGGATTTGACGTTTAACCATGCGTCATTAAAGGATATTTATGGTTAATTTATCCATTCTATTTAAGGATGAGAAATCAATAAACTTCCAATTACTCTTAATTCAAAAACAAAAGAAGAAATAAACCTTCAAAAAAAATCAGAGAGATATCAATGGCGCCAACAAATCCAGAAAAAAAAATAGTGGTTCCAAAAAATCAATAGGCAAGGCACCAATGACAGAGGAAAAACTTGAGCAACAGATGGAAATGAAAAAACAAATGAAAAAATATACTCATCACTACATGATGAAACAAGTAGTGGAGCAAATGAATTTGGAGGAAATAGAGAGAGCGAAGAAGATTTTGTTGAAAAAAAAAAAGCAAAATTGCAGCACGAGAAGAAGAGAGAAGAGGACAAAGAAGTGCAGTTGCGGGAAAAAAAGGATGTCAGAAGAGAATCAAGAGATGGATGGACTGTGGAAGCAAATGCATGAAATAATGCAACATGAAGAAGTGGCAAAGAAGAAAGAGCAGAGCAAGAAAGCAAAAGATGTTGATTACCCGCATGAGTTTTTGTTGGTGAGGAATAAGTTGGCTAGGAAAAGAGAAGTGAAGGAGTTGATAAGAGACATGAAGAGGGTTAGAAGAGATGCACGAAGTGAAGATGAGAGTTGTAAGGATGCAGTGAAATAAGAGGATATTGAGAAAGAGTATCGAGCATACCTAGCACGTTATGATTCAGAAAATTAGTTCATACTCAACGTAGTGATTGACTCTGACACAGATCTGGAATCGGGATCATAGACTTCTAGAATTTTCAATTCTTTTATAAAGAGCTGGTGGATTTCTTGGGTTTTTCTCTAATGGAAATGATGATATTAGGTTTGCAAATGGTAACAAAACTTAGTATTTTGTAGAAATACCTATCATCAAAGTACAGAGAAGAAATAAAATGAAGAGGGTCTAACGGAACATCAACAAGATTTTGGATGGAAAGCTTTCGATTTTGCAAAATCAGAGTAAGAGAGCTTCTTCGTGAAAATACAAAGGAATCTTGTTGGTGTTGTTGCTCATTTTGTTCAGGTATTATTTTGTTAATGGATTGGGTGTTTTGTTTTGTTTTTTGGATTTTGGAAGTGTGAAAATCATCAAAAGAGAAAATGCAGGGGAAACATGTTTTATGGAGTTTATGTTTTGGATTTAAGTTCAAGTTTTATGTTTTTCTTATTATAATGATGACAGTGTGATGTAAGGGCTTACATTTTTTTGCTTTAGTAACTAGATATGAAATGACAGTGTTGCAAAACAACACTGAACGAACAGAAAGGTTGTAATATATATAAAATGAAATGATGAAAGCTATATTTTGTGTGATTTCTTGTGTATGGTTGGGTATTGCTAATGTTGGCGACCAAAGTTGTAATCTAGATATACGGTGTTATACGAAAACAGGAAGAAATTGCATTACAAATACTACCTTTCCTTTGGTTTTCATCTAAATTGCAGAAACTGCTTCTCAAGACAGAATACAATCTTTATTCATTAATGCTGAAATTCTACACCAAAATACTATGTCTAAGTCTAATTAGAGCTGCTGCTTCAATACTCTGTCATCTGTCAAAGCCATAATAACATGACTCAAGATTGAGTCATATTCAACCTACATAATTCAACTAACACATAAAACTACTTGGTGGAAGCATATATATATACACACATAATTTTAATTTACAATCTTGCAATGAATTCAAATCACAAAGAACTAGAATCTGACTAGGCAAAGGGAACAAATTATGAACAATAGCTTCTCTTTACTGGTTGGGATTCTCATCAGAGCTTCTGCTTCAATATACAATCAATTGATTCACCCATCTACAAACAAATGGTGACATCCTACAAACAAATGGTGCTGGTGCCTGACTCAGTTTATTATCAATTAAACCTACAATATTCACTGAGCTATTCTCAGAATACAATGTACTGCAATATTTACGGATCTTTCTAATCACAGTCAACAAACACAAAAACCATAATCGACTCTTGGTGGAGGCTTATGCACACCTAATTTTATTCTAAAATCTAACAATAAATACTAATCAGGATTGTATAGTATTAAACCTATATAATCAACTGACTCATAAAACTACTTGGTGGAGGCATAAAGTTGCTATTGAGATGTTCATAATCACCAAAACATTCTCATAACAGGATACAATTCACAACAACATCATATACAAATAAACCTAAAATCTACAACCACATATAGATTTGCATCATTCACAATCAATAGTTTGTATTCTCCAATTTGTAAAATTATGAAACCCCCAAATGTTGAAAAAAATTCGATTTGCAAGAAAAATGAATGAATGACATACCTTAGATGAAGATAACCCAGATTTGCATTTCCAAAATTATGAATCAGTGTTAATACTTCTATGAGAGATCGATTAAACCTAAATTTAGGCTTAAATCGATGTTTCACAGAAAAATCGATTGATTCATTATTGTTGATGAAGTTTTCTACATCTGAATCTCAAAGTGGATCTGATGAATTTAATTTTCGGTGATATGGATGGCGGCAGGGATAAAATGTCTCAACTTTTTTTCGATGAGTTTTCTGATGAGTTTTTTGTAGTAATGTCTTGATGAAGTTTTATGCAGCTCAAAGTGAAATCTGATGAATTTTTCGGTGAAATGGCTGGCGGCAGGGATAAACCATGAAGTCGATGAAAATAAAGGGGAAAGATAGGTTGTAGTAATGTACCAACTGTTTTTCTATCAACACATTAACTTGTTTTATCTACCTCTCAACTGATTCTTATTCTAATTTTTAGACATATTAAATGAAAAACTAATTTCGATGATTTTGATTTTGTTTTCTGATTTTTGGTAACTAAAATGAAGAGTTATAATGTGAAAAAATGTTGGAGAAAAGAAAGGAAATTGTTGGGATGTTGGGTTTCATCTTGAGCGAGAGTAAAATTGGGGCGCAGATAGTAATAATAGAAGGTAACAAAGTAACTTGTCATTTTAAGTTAAGGATACGAAGGCAATTGACCACAACCCTCCTGAAACTCAGTAACAGATACCAATTATAGCAACATTTATTCACTGTTAAAATTTTTATAACGATGATACGACGTTCCAAAAAAGTTTACCGTTAGCAAAACGACTGTTACAAATTCTCTGATTTCGTGTAGCGATATAAAATGTACGTATCGCCTTGTTATAGGGGTTGGGTTTATAATAGGGTCGTATAAACAGTAAAGTGAAGTTAATTGGATGGCGATGAATATTACTTTAGTTTCAAAATATTTCTTCCGTTTTAGCAAAAGTATTAGACACTTTTACTGAAACAGAGGAAATAGTTGTTATCGAAAATTAAATGGTTGTTATCGGAAATTAAATGCTCCTTGTGAATCTTCGAGCGGACTTCTTACTACGTAATACCTTTGTCTGGTTCAGATATAGTGATGATGAAATGTATAACTTTTAATGAATATTATTACTTAGGCTTGGTTGGAATAATCTCTATGGACACACGAACATAAGAGTTGATTTTGATGATATAATCCTCAAAAGTTTATCAAAATTTCGGTAGTATAGAATTTCATTTCACCCATTTCTCCATTAATTTATTAAGAAATAACATAAAATGCACAAAAGCACACCGCACACGTTACTGCTTTTGTGATTGGAAATGTCCAATTGTAGGTCCTCGGCTTGGCATACTATTTTTTCATGCGTGCAGTTGCCTTTCCTTCACGAATTGCCGCATAAAAGATCCAGTCTTTTATTCCAAACTCAGTACCTAGATTGATATTATGATCACAAAGACAACAAATTAGAAGGTGCAAACAAACTACAAAGTATAAACCTACTTTCGCGATTTGAAATAGAAAGTCTATTTAGGTGAAAAAGAAAGAGAGAAAAAAGGATTTGCATGAGCACAAATAGAAGGAATTTAGGGATATCCAATGGGGATCCCGTACTTACCTTAATAATCAAACAACTATTCCCATTCGGTTTGTGCCCACTAAACCACCTTCGAAAAAACACACTTTTCAAAGATAGTATAGTGGCATAGTGCAGAGACTATGAAAAAAGAAAAAAAGAATCATAGTACAGACTACAGCGACTTGACTCATAAGGTTCAATACAGTTTCCTTCAGCGTAGGTATAACCTTTCATGATTTTATGGGGCTAAAAATGAAAGGAAAATAACGGTTTAGTCTAAAATCTCATCTAAATAAACAGTTTAGTCATAATTCATTTAACCAGGTACAATTTAATTTTTTATTTATTTGAAATATGAAAAATATACAAATAACTTTCTTGATTTATAATTTAGTCCAAATATTTATAATTTAAACCAAAATGACTCATGATGATGTCAGCAATTTTAAATAATTAAAAAATAATTTATTTTTTAAATCGTTCATCCAAAATTCGTAAACTTTATATATTCGGAAAGCTCTTTCGGGGATCTATAAAAAGAGTGCCCATATGACTATATAATTTTTCTTTTTTAAAAATTTTATTTTCTCTTCATGGTTATCTCATGTGTACAAAAATGTACACATCCATAAAATTTTCATAAGCTTATGCAGTTATTTTTTAACATGTGCAACACTTTGTACACCCTTGCAAAACATGCATGAAACCAATTATTCATAATCACACACTCATACCTACTTTTTCATGGGAATTACACTGGTGCACCAATGCGTACACACCTGCAAAACATGCATAAAAACCGATCATTCATAACCATACAAACCCAATTTTTCATAGGAATTACACTGGTGCACCAATATGTACACCCCTGCAAAACATACATAAAACCGATCATTCATACCCACACAGACCTATCTTTAATGGAAAATACATTAGTGCACCAATATGTATACCCCTACAAAACATGCATAAAACCGATCATTCGTACCCATACACAGACCTATTTTTTATGAAATATACACTGGTACACCAATATGTAAACCCATGCAAAACATGCATAATACCGATCATTCATAACCACACACAAACCTACTTTTACATGGGAAGTACACTAGTGCACCAATATATACACCCCTACAAAACATACATAAAACCGATCATTCATAACTACATACAAACCTACTTTTTCATGAGAATTACTCAAGTGCACCGATATGTACACACCTAAAAAAATGCATTAAATCGGTCATTCATATCCACACACAGGCCTATTTTTCATAGAAAATACACTGGTGCACCAATATGTACACCCCTATAAAACATGAAACAAATCAACTATATTCACCTACAAACAAATCTATGTCTGGGAAATTACATTGGTGCACCAGTATGTACACACCTACCCATATTGAATAAACATAACATGGAAACTCATATGGATTTGAACCATCGAACTCCGTAAACCTTGTGATAGGTTTAGGCGCTCTACCATTTTGAGCTTATGAGTCCCTAGATTAAATACATAAAACCAAAAAAAAATTGATGTCAAAGGTGCATCAAGATATAATACAGTTTTTCACCACTAATAATTTGGATGTATACAACTATTTACACATTAACAATCAACGGATCCACGATTATATACACACTAACAATCAACAAGTCCACTACTATGTACACATTAAAAATCTACATGTGTATAATTATGTACACATTAAGAATCAACATGTGTACAACTATGTGCTCATGGTAGAGCTTTATATAGTTCCTTGAAAGAGTGTAAATTTAACATATATTTATTTTTTATGATTTGGGAGCTTTGCTGAATCGCACATTCAAACCAGCGCAAATCATTTGCCGCTTTGCGGTTGGGTTTCACAAGAAGTGGACTACTGGACTGATACCTTATATGTTATCATTGGTCATAGATCAGCACAAAAGAAGAACCTAGCTGTTATAAACCAACATTCTTAAGTTGTCAATTCCAATATCATACATAACCCCAACCTAAATTAAGCCTCCCAAATAAATTCGGGGTAGACTAGAGATGAAACATAATGGATGATACCAAGTAGGATTCGTACCATGTGGATATCAGTGATCAGTTCTTTAATTGGTTTCTATTTTCAAATAGTAGCTTATCAGTTGCATTCATAATTTGTCGTATTCCAAACCACATTCTAATACGTCCATCTGCGGTATTATGATGCTTTGTATAAAGTTCCTTTTGAGACTGATCCCTTGAGTCAATATAGTAACATTGGTCGTACAACGGATTATGGAGAGTAATGGACAAAAAAACAGGTTGTTAAATGCACGAGAAGAAAACTATGTTCAACAATAGACTAACACCAATGATAGGTTGAATCTGATTCTCATACCATACTAACAAAGAAAGAAAGATCTTGAAATGTAAAAACCTTAAAAGAGAACCTGAATACAATAATCAGCAGACTGAACATGCTATTTTTCTGGTAAGCCCTCACCACAATCCATGGTTGACTGCACTAAACATGCACGTAAACCCAGTAGCTACACTGCTCTTGTCATCCCGGAAACATGTTGTCCACCCGCTTCAGCAAAACAAGTTACCTACAATTTTTTGAAATATCAAAAACATATCAGAAAACATATGAAATTTTCTATGGACATCTAAATGACAACTGAAAGGCTAGATATTTAGAGGGAACTTACACCAGAGTGAATGAGCTCAATTCCACTAAATCCACAACATACATAAGATTTAGAAAGGTAAAGTATTGAGTTAATCTCATCAAAATTTTCTACTTAATTTCATTGAAGGAATAACAATCAATGAACACTATTCCATACTAGAATTTTAGTAGGTGAACAATGTAAATAACAAAAAGTTCTCCTAAAATGCATTAACGCAGCATTAACCCAACATATATGAAACTTTTTTAAACCGGATCCAATCGGAAGAGAGATTAGAAGCATATTACTGTAAACTATAAATGAAACACAGGAAAAGCAAAATTCAACAGAAACGACATAATCAATTGTTAGAAAGTGAAAGATCACAAGAGTCCAATCCAACAAACACTATCTGTTTTGTTATTCTTCTTTCAAGTTAGAAAGTAAAAAAAATGTATAAACTTATTGAAAATCCTTTCTGAGTCTGTTGGTTTGATCTTCTTCGGAAAATTTAAAATGCAATGAAAACTTGATTTAAAAGCCCAAATCGCCTTTATCTCTCGTCAAAAATCTCAGATCTAAAAAGTTCTAGACTCTCTCTCTCTCTTTATGTATATACGGAAACATAAACAGAGTATTTAGGGTAATATCGAAAAATATAATTCATTGGATCGGGAGGAGTTTGGACTAACTCGTCTAAATTTTGGACTAAATTATCTGTACGAAAATTTTTGGAGTAACTAGTACTAGACTTGAGGAGACAGGACTAAATTATTTATAGCCCATTAATTTTGGGACTAAATAAAAATTCCTATAAAAATGAACGATTGAAGAAAATTAAAATCGATATATGGTTTATACGGTAAACCATTGAACGAGCAAAGCGAATATTCAGTTTTTATTTTGATGCTGTTGATCTTTTTGGACCACATACCACATCGATGATGGATATATATCGCCTTCTCAAGTGCTAGCAAGTCAGAACCATGCTTAGTGATTCGAAATTAACTCAGCAGAAATCTGGTTTTAGTTTTAAAGTGTTAAAGTGCGTTTGAAGTTTAAAAACACGTAATTAAGCAATACAATCAAAATTAATTTAACAAAAAGTTGATTCCTCCACCAGTAAATGTGGAATACAACTTTGCATAAACACCGTTAAATATCAGGAACTGCAAGTTCCACTCAGACTATAAGTCCTTTATTTTGAATCTGCGCTCAATATATAGATTATTTAATTACTAACTTCACTTTTAGGTAAACAGAATGAAAATCTACACCTGTTTGATGTACTAATAGAGTTGAGTTTTTTAAGTTAATAGTGAATTAAGCATTATTAAGATCTTTGTTTTTATTAAAAGTAGAAGAAAAAAAAATAGTTATGGATATTGTAGTATCAACTTTTTCGTTTTTATTTTCTCTCTGCTTTGATTTCTTTCTTCAAAAGCAACTGTCCTAGTTGATAGAATCTACGGATCAAGATTTCACCCGTAACTTACTCTGTCTCCCTGGCTTGGGACCTTAGGTTTAGATCGTAAACCAAAGGTCAATCTTCACCGAGTTCAGTACAATGTACTGAACTCACTCAACAGTTCCATTGTAGAGATTTTGGGTCTTTTCAGTTAAAAGTGATGCATTACAATCATAGCAGCTAGATGCACGGGCACCCCGACCCTAGACAAAAGATGCCCTAGATTTTAGCCGCGCGCCTAGGATCATGTGTGGAGGTGTGAAACATACCGGCCCAATATATCACAGTCTACAAAATCACGTGTTGAGTGTGTTGTATGCCGTGTTGTGTTATGTTGTGTTGCATCAGAAAAATATATGTTCTACACCGTGATGTGTTGTGCCTGGCACATTTGTTTTATGTCTTTCGAAAAAATATTTTTGTGATATTTATATATTATATATATTGTTATAGAAATAAATTAATATAATGAATATAAAATGTTAAAAATTGTCTAGAATAAAGACTATCTTGTGGAATATACGTGAAATGTGATGTATTATACCATTTTGTGTAGTTTTTTATGCATGTTATGGCATGCTTTCTTAACGTGTTGTGTTTTGTTGTGCCACGTGTTTATCTGTATCGTGTGTTGTGTTGTGTTGTGTTGTGTTGTTTTGTGCCACTATACCGATTAGTCTGGTCTAACACAGCACACGAAGTTACTGAGTTGTGCCTTGCTGGCCTAAGTTACATGCTGGGTTGGACTGGGCTCAAACTTTAGTGTGTTGGGCTGGGTTGTGCTCGTGATGGCATGGCCCAATTTATGGGACCCCTTCGTTATTTACGGTAGAAAATGGTTGGTGGATGGAACTAAAAATAATCTAATATCTCCGACTCATTAATGAATTTTTTATGTCATTTTGGTAATCACAATTGTTTTTTGTTTCTGATCCATAACTAATCACTAGTTGTTTAAAAATTAATCAAAGAGATCTACTTTAAATGACGAGGGTACCAAGTACACCACAATCTATGATATCAACCTATGCAGACTCGCCTTGTATAATCTTATTGAAACAATAACGATCAAAGATTATTTCAATAAAGTGATTCTTGGTAATAGTCAAAGTTCGGTTCGAACCAACTATGAGATATTTACCAAAATGTGATTAACGTACAAGTACGATTACTTAATTATAACTAGAACACTTATAAAGCGGAAAGTAAAGACAACACACAAGATTTTGTTAACGAGGAAAACTGCTTAGAAGACAAACTCAGGGACTAGTCCAGTTTTGAGTACACTCAAAATTAAGCTGATATACAAATTGACTACCGCAACTTCGTATAGTTTAGACCAAATAAACTGCCTTAAGTTACCCAGTTCCTTCGGTATCCCTGTGCCTACAACCAATTTGGCTAACGTACTTGAATCCCAAGACAGAGTCCACTATCTTGAGTTGTTTCACCGCTGTGAAGACTATTGCACTCAACTTCTTTGGATCGTAACCAGAAACAACAAAAGGACTAATTTGTTCCAGTAACAAACTCACTTATTGATCACCCGAATCAATCTTTAGATCAATGATAAAGTAGAGTAAAAGGATCTTCCGTTTATATCAACAAACTGCCTTGGTCAAAAGATCAAACCAATACAATGATTATCGAAATAATCAATCTTGATGAAAAAGATATATCCAAGCAAATAAATGCATCTAGACAGTTTGTTAGATCCTCTATAAGTCTATTGTTTATAGAAATAAAATGCTTTTGTAATCTCAGAGAATCAAGTTCGCATAGAGTCACACACACATATCAGAACCAAAAAATAAAAGTCTTTGAGTCTTCAATTTCCAATTTTAATCTTCAAAGTAACTGTTGCAAACAACATGATTCCACTATTGATCAAACACACAAAACAAAGTTTGTTAACGTTCAACAGTTTTATCCTATATACCCGGAATCACTTAGATCTGTAATAGTCAAATCTGCAAACAAACTAAAGTGGCCTTATATCAGAAGAGAATGACCATGGAATAAAAAAGTTTGATTTATCGAAGATAACTATACCGTTAGTTCTTAAACAAAAAAAATATATAAACAAAGAAAACTAGGGAAATGTGATTATTAGTTTCCCTCCAACGGTACTACTAGAGCCTCTTGATCCCAAAGAAGTCTTTAAACGAAGTTAATAGAAGATGTTTCACCTAATAATATTACTCCCATCTTTCTCAAATTAACTTCCCACACTACAGAAGTGTGTTTTTGGGATGAGTTTGTAAGAATACAAGATTCTTTATTGATGATGATATGGCCAAGGTATTGTTTAGGAAACGGGATCTACAAATTTCGAAAATCCTTAAGATATGCAATAAATGTATATTTACGAAATTAGAAAAGATATAATATTTTCCAACTCATAATCGATTTGTCTCATAGTATGAAAACTAAAATTAGCTAGCATACATTTATGTACTTGACTATTATAGTCAACAAAGATATGCAAACTTCTAGAAATGGAAAGTATATAATTTTGATATCATAAATGATATCGAAAATCAATATTGTATGATCTTGCTTTGAGTAACAAAGGAGTATACTTGAACAATTAGATATTAGAGTTTAACACATGTTCAAGCATTATGTCGATATTTATGAACATTTCCTATCTAACTCGTGTACATCTCGATATATGCAGAAACCAATGAAGATAACATACATATCGAAAATGTAAAAACAAGTTAGACACAGTCAGGATCATTCCTGACTTGGGATTGGTCCTGGGATCGATTCTTGCCTCAAGGAATCAGTCTTATCCAGGGACTGGTCCTAGTATCGGTTCTACTTCTGGGATCGCTCTTAGGATCGTTCATGAATCCCCTTTCGACTATGAAACAATTTTTCGCAAGTCTAATTCTTCAAATTATATTTCTGAAATTGCTTTCTGACATAACTATTAAAGTAAGGATTCACCCGGAAGTTCGACACACTAAATAATAACAAGTTACCAATTAGTGCAATGTTCAAAAACATGAAGTCTATAGATAAACTATACTTCGTAACTCCATATACTTAAGTTATTGAAACAACTATTTTATATCTTTTCTTTTGATACTTCGATCATAGTATAATGAACAAGTCATCAATACTAAAGTCATTGTAAAAATCTTAACTTTGCTTGTTATGTTTTCAACGAATAAAGACTTGTAAGAACAAAGATAGAAATGGAACAAGTTAAGTCTGTAACTACTAACCTCGAACTGAAGGATGATGTTTTCGTTGTTTTCTATACTCTTCAATTCTTCAAGATTAACTGAGCAAGTCTCAACATTTCTATGTTCATGGTCTAACCTAAAGAAGTTGACTTTAGTAAGCTAATCAAGCGGTTCGAGTTTTTGAACTAAACTTGACAACCAAACTTGATATACCAATGCTTGGTGGGTTCAACAGAGCAATGCTCTAATAATATGGATGGAGAGTTAAGATTACATTATACTATAAATCAATGGCTACAATTTATACCCAGTTTATTTCAGTTGGCTCAACCGGTTTTGGATCTCGAACTGTTGACCGAGCCGATAAATCAATAGTTGTTTGAGATATAAACCATGCACCGAAACATACCGGTTGGCTTGGTCGGATTTAGCACCCTTTTAGTCAGTGTCGGCCGGCCCAGATTGTTCAACCGGTTTTCTGTGCATCTCTACTCACCACATATGAGTCTATATGAGCTCCAACGTCTTTGTTAACAACCCATATTAGACGAAAAATATGAATGAATAATACCAAAATTTTCTAGCATACTCACATTACATCAAAAAAAATGTGCAACAATCTCAACTTCTTTGCTGCACAAAACACAAATATCAGAAGCTAAAGCACAACTCTATGCTGCAACAACAAGCGAGTAAGCAAGGTATGTGTAGAGTATCTTGTATAAATAAAGAGATTTTTCGACGAAGTGAATATTCTATACCAAATACGAGAATCCAGGATTCAACTGATCAGGAACTATATCATCTTGTAAATTATTTGCCGAGAAGATTGTGCCCTCAAAGAGATCAGTTTCATCTTGTTGTATTAGAGTACTCTTTATATCATACTTCAAATCAATATGATCAATTCATTTAACATGATTGAAAGCTCTCTTAAATTTCATCCACCACATATTATAGTCCACAAACATATCATGAACTTTACAAATCCTTTGTTAGGCTTATCTTGAATAGTCTTAGGTATTTATCGATGAATCACTTCTTCTTTATCGTCCAGTCATACTAGAACCTCACATATTCATCATTATTAACTTTAATATCCACTTCCAATTCTAAGCATTTAATTGTCTTTAATATGAGTTGCCACATTCTCATACCATGAATGCTAGTTTCAAACGGAATAATGAACTGTTCCTAAGTTCTTGTATTTTATTAAACAATTTTGCATCATAATTGTTTATTTTCTCATGAAAATATCCATAATTATTTAGACATTAGAGATTTTTTGACTATTTACAAGTTCGGAATACCAAAACCCCTTGCCTCATAGGTTACACACTCAACCAAGAAACCCATCGCATCTTCATTTTACTATCCTTAATCCCATGAATAAAACCTTATCACTATACGGTTTGTTTTTACCTTAGCTAATGCAGGCAATTGCAAAAGAAACATATAATGTATTAACACCTTCTAAAGATCTTATTTGAGTAATTTAACCATATATCGACAAAAATAAACGATTCCAAGCATCCTCACTACAACCTCACACTAGGCAGAAGCATTACGTCGTGTTGATCCAGTTGGTAATCCTATATAGGTAATTGAAAGTTTGGATGTCTTACGACCTAGCTCTAAATAAAGGTCATCCACTATATATTTGATCAAATACTGGTAATAAGGATTTAATCGAGGTTGAGCTTTAAACCTGTAAGTATCTCAAATGTCTAGAGTAATATGTACAATTTATGAACTTCCTCATTTGATGCATTTAAGAAGGTTATTGTATTGTCAATAATCTGCAAATGTGTGAGTACCATGCATCCTTCTACCGCCTGAAACTTATGTAGTCTTTGTCTTCCAAATGCATGATTTAACAACTTCAATAGAGTTTTGACTACCAATAGAATCATAAGCGGAGAATATTGGCCACATTGTCGTGCTCCTTTGGATGCCTTTATCCCTATTAACCAATGCTAAAAATTAAGCTTATGATCCATCCAATCCACTTCTTATCAAGCTTGGAAAGAATCTTATAAACACTCATCAATCTGTTATGTACCAACTATAGATGTGGGTGTCCCTTATCCAGTTACATGTCTGTGTTAAGTGTTAGTGTTAATTAGTTAGCAATAATTAGAGTTAATTAGTCGTGATGTTACTTGTAATAGTGGGTTTAAATGGAGACTACCTAGGTTCATGTTAGCCGTTAGATTTTAGGTTAGATAGGATCTAGCTTTATAAGCTATTGAGTCTGTAATTGAAATCTTTATCCAAATACTAATCAATTGAATCGTTTTAACGATTTTAGGCAGTGTTCTTCCGACCTGAAGGCTTTGATTCTCCGGAATCAGAGAGGTACCCTCAAATCTTGTCGTTGTACATCCAAGTATACCATAATACCATACCCTCAAATCTTGTCGTTGTACATCCAGATACACGACAATTGGTATCATCCAGTAGTTCTTGTGCGTATTCTGCAATGGCGGAGCTTGAAGTAGCGACACCATTACAACCGAAAGCTATTAAGGATGAAGGTAAAGCAAAGAATGGAATTAGACAGATCTTTGGAGTTATATCGATTTCATTGGGAAGAGAATAACTCTCCAACTCGAGAGTACTATCTTCATAAGTTTTCAAAGCTCATGGACAAGGCAGTGAAGAAGATGAGATTGATCCTTTTCATTAAGGGTACTATATCAAATCCTCTTGCAGTCAATGAAGAAGAAGATGAAGCTCTGGATTGCTTGATTCCGTCATTTTTCTTTGAGGAAAAAGAGGATTCAATAATTCAAGACCCAAATCGAAAACCCTACCCTAATTGGAATGGTTTAATGGATACTTTGTGTTTCCAAATCGAAGATTTTGCGAGCAGAGAGTTACTGAATTTCTTTAAGCTAAATCAATTTACATCTGCAAAAGGAAATTTTGAAACAACTGTATAACAGGGCACTAATCGTTATCAAGCATAAAATTCTAGGTGAAAAGTATTATTACCCTTGGCTCGATTACTGCAGTAGGGTAGTTGATCGTGGAAAGAAATCTAATATTATGAAGGGTTATTCTTACTTTGTTGGTGATTATGAATTCTGCTCTGAGATAACTCATCCTTGTTCGTCGGTACTTTTTGAGTGTTCAATTTTAATGGATAATTACAATGAAGAATTTGTTCAGAAGCTAATTCTTATACATGGATACCAATCAAATTGGTTGTTTAGTGAATCAATTGTTGGCATGTTATCTAAAGGTGGTGTTGCTGGTACTGCTTGGATATTGTTTGTTAATAATGCTTCAATTGGATGTTATGAATTTTAAAAGCAAAAATGTTATCAGTCACCGGTTGTCTAGTAATAAATCTTCATACCCTGGTCTCAACCTTACCGGTAAAGTAATTGATCGTGGAAAAATATTTGAACTCATTTGGGGGCATTCGTATCTTGACGGTGAATATAGATTTTGTGATATGGTTGCTTATCATTCGTTTATACTCAATGTATGTTTGAATTTAATTTCTAGATACTACGGAAAATTCAGAATGGGTATGAATGGTAGTATTACTAACTGTGTATTGATGCTTCTGTGGATGCCGAGGGGTGAAATTCAGAATGCTCATAAATGGTTTGATCAAATGACTGAGATGTGGGGAGAATCATTTTTTCTTTTGCAGTTAAACTATGGGTTTCTTGATGAGGTTTCAGTTCTTCATTTTAGATCATTAGGTCTTTTTTTTTATCAACTTCTTAAAGAAGCTTGTATACCCAACAAGGTAAATGACCTTACATAAATTAATTCTACATATGTTATGTCTCCTAACTCAGGTTGCGGTTGAATATTGTTTGATCGAGGTAAAATTGGTGAAACCATGATATCGATTTCTCATTCTAAGATGTTAGATGCTGCATATACGTTTGTATTTCAAAATCTTGATAATTACACAGAATGGAATGATTATGGGTGGGTTTATATGGTTGAAAAACGTGGTGCAATGGGTACAACAAATGTTGATAGTGTAGTCCAACATATAATTTCTATGCAATTGTTGGTTACTGAGAAGGCACTTGGATTGTTAACATGCCTGGTAGTGTTGTGTGGATTTTTACTGATGAAGTTTGTTGTTATGGATTGCTTAAGGAAGTTTCTATGTTAGAAAATAATATGTCCACCCAAGTGACTCACATCTTCAAAACAACGGGTCATCTATCTTGGTTCCAGGAGTATGCTGCTCACTTCTTCAAGCAATTGTTTAACAATTCTAAGAGTGGGTTTCTTCTCGCATTTTCGATGGCCTACTTATGTGTTTTGTGGTATTCATATTATTCCGGAAAAAGTTGTATAATACCCACAAGTGAATTTAAGATGCACATTGATGTGTATGAGCATCTAAAGTGGGTTTGGAGTTATCTAGTTCAATGATTCTTGGAAGAGATGGTGAACCAACTGCGTCATTTTATTTTTTGTATAAGGTCAAGATTGATTTTGCAACTGGTGCTTCTATTTATCATAAAGTTGTATTTTCTGGGGGTAACAGGACCATAGCCATGAGTAATATTGGTAGTGCTACTTGTACAATGCTTACCAAGATGGAAGTTGTAAAGATTATGAGCATGTTTACTGTTGGAAGACGAGCACAAGAAGGTTCATTTCAATGGTCGATATTAGAGGAGGGAGGAACTCCTATCTTGTGTGGTCATTTTACTTGGCATATAAGAGGTCAGTGGACTGCTGAGCTTGTTTACTTTTGGTCTCCAACTCTCATGACAAGCCAATGGATCAGGAAAAAGAGTTCATCCCTAACCCTCATCCTTGAGGACAATGATGTTTTGAAGGAGAATGGAATGTTATGTACCAACTATAGATTTGGGTGTCCCTTATCAAGTTACATGTCTGTGTTAACTGTTAGTATTAATTAATTAACATTAATTAGAGTTAATTAGTCATAATGTTAATTGTAATGGTGGGTTTTGATGGAGACCACCTGGGTTCATGTTAGCCGTTAGATTTTAGGTTAGATGGGATCTAGCTTTATAAGCTATTGAGTCTGTAATTAAAAGCTTTATCCAAATACTAATCAATTGAATCGTTTAAACGATTTTAGGCAGTATTCTTCGGAACCTGAAGGCTTTGATTCTTCGGAATCAGAGAGGTTACCCTCAAATCTTGTCGTTGTACATCCAGGTACACGACACAATCTTGGAGGCCTAAAATCCTTGGTGATGGCATAATCTTCCTTTTCATGAATCTTCTTTATAAATTAAAGAGACACCAAGTATACAATCCAGAGCACCAATAATGTAAAATTCTTAAAAACATGCATTAAATCATCATTCACAATATTCCAACAATATTTGAATAACTCCATGGTGCACCCATCTAGCCATAGAGTTTTACTGGTAATAAAATTATCAATTACAGTTTTGACCTCCCATTCATCAAAGGGTTTTTCCAACCAGTCCATCATGTTCTCGTCCACCTGAGTGAAATTCGGATAATTTAAACTAGGTTCTTTCGTCAATATTGTTGTAATAAAATGCATAGTCATGAAGTTCTTTATTGGTAGATGTCTGGTTGAAAACATCAACACCAATATTGACTTCAAGCCTTATTATACAATTCGAACGGCTCTTGGCATTTATATTTTTTCGGAAAAAAGTAATTATCCGTATCACTATTTGTAAATCCCAAAATATTTTCCCTTTGGTGAACCATTCTAGCTTTAATAATCTTGAAATCTTGCAGCTTAGCTTCATCACATAACCTATTTTCTATTTGTATTTGAGTTAAATTAGTAGGTTGTTTAAGACGATCCAATCTACTAACATTTCTAACAAGAGTTTTCTCCTTTTCTTTCATACCAATAAAAGTTTCAATGTTCCATGTTTTGAAGAAAAACATCAGGTTTTGAAGCTTACGGAACATGATATAACTTGGCTTGCAGTAAACACCATATCTCTCCACCACTGTTCGATGATATTTTTGTGGGATCTACTGTTCCCTGAAAGAGTTCACATTTCCCTCTTAAAACATCTCCATCGATAAATTGGTGTGTATCTTATGTATCAGTGTTTTTCTACGGATGTGAAATTAAAATTTCCTTAAAGTAGGAAGGTAAAAAAAAACTATCTCCAACCATAAGTTCTTTTACATTGGTTAAGAACTTTTTAAACCCTTGATTTTAATATTAAATATTTTACCCCTTTGTTAATAACACTAGATACTAGTGACTAGGAAGTTTACATCCTTTAAAAGAATGTGCATATAACTACCTTACACATCACCTTAACATTTAGTTTTACCTTTCCGTTGGAGAATAATTTTCATTAAAAACTTAAAAAATCCTATGTGGCCTAGTAAATAGGAATTGGAGATGTTATTCTGGAATACACGGTATAGGGTGTTCAAGGATACGGTTTGTCTAGAACCAGCACTAGGGCTGCACAAAGGTCGGTTCGGCTCGGTTCTTGGTGGAACCCTGTACCTGTACCTCCCCATGGTCGGTTCTTAAATTTTGTACCTGTACCCTGTACTCTCGGTCCGGTTCCGGTTTTGTACCCTGTACCCTGGGTCCGGTTCCGGGTACGTACCCTGTACCCTTTTTTATATTATTTTTTTTGGGTTACATATAAAATTTAAATGTAAATTGTTGAAATAAAAAAAAAAAGTTTAAGTGTTTCTACCATTTCAATCTAATTACGAAATGTATACAGTATTAAGTTCCGTCAAATAAACACAAACACAAAAAGTTTGGTGGTTCCGTCGAATGTGATGGCTACTTAATCTCGGCGGTCGCTTTCCTAAGGCTCAGCCGCTCAGGTAACTTAAGTAACTATTGAATTCTTAACTTCTTATTTGGGTTTAGAAAAATCAGAACTTGGTAGTACGAATTTCATCACATGCAGAACTTGTTTACTTGTTGCAATTTAGTATAACTTAGACTCTGTAGGGTATCATCACATTCAGAACTTCGATTGATTCCTTTCCCTGTAAGATCTTTTAGATGAGACCCTCTATGGTGTTCAAAAACTTCTGATGATGAGCATGGTGTGCTTCATATATGTTGTATTCTATTATGAGATTTTCCAAACAACAGTTCCAAACTTTAGTATCACTTGATCGGTTCTTTGGATCCGGTACAGGTCGGTTCTGAGCATGTACCTGTACCCCCTTATACTCGGTTCCTATTTTTTGTACCCGTACCCCGTACCCTGTACCCTCGGTTCGGTTTTTATAGGGTACGGTTCCGTCGGTTCCGGTCCGGTTCTTCGGTTCCAGTCGGTTCCTGTGCAGCCCTAACCAGCACCCACAAAAAAAGAAAGAAAAATGATTGTAAAAGAAAATAAGGGATAATTTGGTAATTCGCCAATCAACTGTTTACTCGAGTGGGATGCGAAAGCACTTGGAAAACTATAATACCGGTTCAAATGAATACATACACAGACGAACTAAATGTGCAACACCAATTACCCGCAGTCTCTTGTCTTTCACTTCTCTCTTCTCAGTTCAATCTCTCTTTAATTCCATCTCTGTTAACGCCGCTATGTTTCGTGCTTTCGTTGATGGCGTGAAGGATCGGATTTAAGGAGCGAGTTAGCTTCTGTGAATTTGCTCCTTTCCTCCTTTCTTTCACGCCCTTGTTTCACTTTATTTTAAACTAAAATAGCCAAGTTTATCAGTGTGTTTTAGGTCATCTTTATCACTTCCAGTCAGGACTCGCCAAGTAAAGCTCCGAGAATATTGGGTTGCTGTAAACTATTAGTTCCAGTTGCTGGGCGCCATAAGAAAAGAAAAAAAAGGTTTTTTTTTCTCCCTATGCTATTTTCTGTTGCTTTTGAGTTAGAGAATTCTTATGAGTTTTCTGGTTTTGGGTATGTGTGAGATATGAGGAAATTAATTATAATGAGTCATGACTCATTTGGAGTTTTTTTAGTGATCTTTTTGAAAAAAATTAAATAATTGAGAATTATTATCATTGTTGAGTAACTGGTGACTTGTTATGAGGGAAAAATAGGTTTGAATTTCATGTAACCCACTATTTTTACATAAAGTTTCAATCTTGGTGCAAAAAGAGATGATTTATGTATTTTCCTTTTTCCTTAACTATTATAGTTGATGTTATTTGGGTAGAGTTTAGGTTTTTCAGAATTTCTAAATTGGGTAATTGTAGCTTTGTAATCTTTTTTTACTGTAGTCTCATTTTAGGGTTAGTTTGGATAGAACGAAGAGAAGGTATCTTCTTTATGATGAAGGGATTATGTGTTTCTTCGTGTCATGGTTTTAATCCGTGAAGAGATTGTATCACAAAAAGTTGCACAAAAAGAATATTCTTGAGATCTGTCTGTCAATCACATGTGAAGTGAACTCTGTCAACAATTTTAGGCCAAGAGATGACAAGATCACAAAATCTTTCAACTCTTTGCAGACCTCAAGTTGATTGACTAAAAAGTATATTAAGGCCTTTAAATTTTGGTGAAGCTTGTCAATCTCAAGCCTCCTTGTTTTAAAAGTATATTTTTGGACCAGCAAATTAGTTACTCTAGTAGAACATTAGTGCCCTGCGGATAAAATGAACCTGAGAGAATTTTATTAATCAGAGCTTAAGAAGGTATTGTGGATGTTAACTGTATCGTATTTATACAATTCAGTTTCGTGTTTGTTCTTTAATTTCCATCTTTATAGTTTATTCTGTTGAATGTTAGTTGTTTCATTTAGTAGATGTTATCCGCCTAAATGATTGATTTTTTCTTATTTCTTTCTCTTGAGGAGGATTATGAAATTTCTGACAATGCTACTTTTTAACAGGTTTCGTGGAATTGATAGTAAGCCGCATAAAATCTTTTCAACTGTGCGGAAATATGCTGCTGAATAATCTTTGTTGCAGCCCAGTTTCTGTGTAGCAATCCACATAAATTTTTTTGCTGATTGGGATAGGGTGATTTACGTCTGTTTTCTTTAAGCTATTAAGTGTACATAGTTTGGTCGTGGAGCACTTTATTTTTACTGAAGTAGAGGTATTTAGTATGAGTGGATCATGTTGGCATTAATTGGTGGTTGAAATTTTTATTCACAGTTTGGTTTCATTGGGTAGAAGTCTCCTTTACGATTTGAATATCTATAAAGGATTATCCCCTTTGGGCAAATCTCCTTTGGCAGAATATATTCGGAAGAGATTTCTTTGAATTGGAAAGTTCTAGTTTGGTTGTAACTACTCTGCGAATTTTTCTTTGGTTGACCGAGCTTGTTTGAAAGTTCGTCCACTTGTTAATAACTAGACGAAGTTCTGGTCAAATTTCATTCGGGTATTTGTTTTTGGAAAAATTCACACTGGTAGTTGCGCAAATCTCCTTTGGCAGTCATTTTTCTTTCGAAGCTTCACTCTGATATCTGGTTAACTTTTTTGGAAGTTCATCTAGACGTGGAATTCCACTCTTGATTTCTGGGCAAATCTCCTTTGGCAATTAGTTATAGTGGACCGACCACTCGCAAAACTCTGTTTGCGATTAGTTGTGTGGACACATAACTCCAGAAACATCTCTAAACAGTAGTTCCTGTTGACATTCACCCTTTGTTGGGCAAATCTCCTTTGGCAATTATAGTATTATTTTTATTATAGTGTTCTGGTTCGGGATTCTATCCTCAGGTTACTGGTTGGCAATTCTCCTTTGGCATTGAATTACTGTTGGGTAACCAAAACTTTGTTCCGGAGATACTGACCTGGTCTCTGTGTAACATAGTTAGACGTTTGAGGTTACGCTCTTGACCAAACAAGTAAATCCAGGACCTGTTATTCTTTCGCGTTTCTTGTTCTGGTCTATATCAAGAAAATATCAGGAGTAGCGTACAGGTGTTGGATATCTCATATACTTCATTGAAGAATATATATACGGTGCCTTTTCAATCTCTTTCAACTGCTTTTCACATTTATTATTTATAGATATATAATGTTGTGTCTTGAAGTAAACTTGAATTTGTTCTGTTGCGAATATGTGATATGTCATTGCAGTTGATTAGTTAATTATTTTATTTATTAGCATTTCCTTTGGAAGGTAGTATCTGTGTTTCTCTTCTCAAATTTTACCACTATTATGAAGACCAAATGTTCTCATTCATCATCTCAGTTTGTAGCAGACTGAACCCTAGTTGTGCTTATTACATTTTGATTTCGACATGCATAATGCTTCTTATGTTAGCAATGGCCTTCCTTTGATAGGCATCAAGATAATGGAGATGTTCCTGAGTGACACAGATTGTGAATATTTCAGTGAAATCAGTAGCAGTGAGGATCTGGATGACATTGATTCCATGTATGGTGGCCAGGCACAAAGCATCTTATCAAACTTGGAAAGAAGCATAGGGAAGATTGATGATTTCCTTTCTTTCGAGAGAGGGTTTTTACATGGGGACATCGTGTGTCATGTGTCAGATCCATCCGGACAGTTGGGTCGAGTAGTTGATGTGGATATGACTGTGGACTTAGAAACAGTTTATGGAAAAGTTACGAAGGAAGTACATTGTAAGAACCTTCGAAAAATCCGTTCCATGGTAACAGGGGATTATGTAGTTCATGGACCATGGCTTGGGACGGTGATGAGGGTTGTTGATCGTGTCACCGTTTTATTTGATGATGGAGCACAGTGTGAGGTGACTGCAGACAATCCGGAAAATCTTCTCATACCACTTTCTCCAACCATAATGGAAGATTCTCAGTTTCCTTATTATCCAGGTCAGCGTGTACAAGTTAGGGCTTCAAACGTTTCCAAATCAACAAAATGGTTGTCTGGTTCCTGGAAGGGAAATCAAGATAAAGGTACTGTGTGCCACGTTGAAGCAGGGTTAGTTTACGTCG
>JAJJMC010003557.1:2267563-2342266 GCA_023531435.1 Papaver californicum
TGGGTTGCTTCTGCCGTTCTTAGCAGCTCATTGAGTTTGTGCACTCCATCTCGTACTCAGGATTCACAAGCCTTAACTTTATTATCATGTTTTCCGCATGCCAATTGGCAGCTGGGTGATTGGTGCATAATTCAAGAAAATGATTGGAGAACTGCTGATGGTAAGCTTGTCGAGGGAAGCAAATATATAGGTAGTTCACCAAAAAAAAATCCTAATGCCTCAAAAGAGGTATTTGTCATTGTGAAGACAAACACTAAAGTTGATGTCATGTGGCAGGATGGGACACATTCAGCTGGCTTAGATTCAGAATCTTTACTCTCCGTAAACAATGTAGGTGATCAAGAATTTTGGCCGGATCAATTTGTACTGGAGAAGACAATTTCTGGTGACCAACACATTTCTAATGGCCAAAAGTTGGGAATTGTGAAAAGCATGGATGCGAAGGAACGCACTGTGAAGGTGCAATGGGAAAAGCAAGTGTCCAATCAAAAGGACGATTCAGATGGTAAATACAATGAGGAGATCGTAAGTGCGTATGAATTGATTGAATACCCAGATTATTCCTACTGTCTTGGTGATATAGTCTTTAGAGTTGAGAAGAACATATCTGTAGTTGAAGCTGAGATAGGATCAGGTTCCTTCAAACAAATGGGAGAGTGTATTCATTCAAGCAAGCATATCGCCGAAGATCCTAATCAAAGCTTTCTATGCTGTATTGGAAATATTATTGGCTTTAAAGATGGAGCCATCTTGGTCAAATGGGCTAGTGGTTTCACATCAAAGGTACGCAGTATCATCTGTTTGTATATTTCCTTGAGTCTGTACGTGCTTCATTATGAAATTAGTGCTTTTACAGATCTGTACATTTTGTGCTAACAGAATTGTAGTTATGAATCTGAAACATTATTTTATCAGCCCTTTAAGTGTGTCCAAAGACTTCTTTATTACCCGTTACATTCATTTTTAACTATTGTGTTGTATCTCGTCACAGGTTGGGCCGAACGTAATTATTGGCGTTGATAAGTATGGTGATTCAGCTTCAACTCTAGTTTTCCAGAATGAAGTTCAGGATAATTCCACTCAGGATATGCTCAAAAATGATGAGCACACTTGGCACCAAAAAGAAGAGCCTCCTAATAATGCTGGGGAAGCTGGCATGAATGCTTTGTGGGAATCTAGCTCAGTTCCCCTACCTCAGGCAGCACTTGGGTTTTTCACAAATGTTGCTGCAAGTATATTTGACTTCTTTGGTTCCAGTTCACTTCCAGGCTCAACAGAAACCAGTTGTTTTGGTTCTTTAAGTAAAAATTGCACACATTATTTAAACAGATCATGTCTGGTTGATGTATATGAAGTTGAATCAGTTCACGAGAACGAAGTGATTGAATGTGGAATCCTTGTCCGAGGAGGACCGGTGTCAGGTGAGTTAGAGAACACCCTAGAGACAAGTGTTCCTGAAGAAACTGAAGAGACCACAAAATTGTTGTTCTCTCCCATCTGTCGAAAATCAGGACAGTATAATCGATTTGAAATGGTTGATGACTGCACCGATCATCATTTTCTTCACGGTTCTGGCAAAGTTCATACATCATCGTCGGTATACATTCGTAACTTGTTTCTTAACCAGGCATGTTTATGTGTTTGCTCAGTCATAATCATTATTTGTTTATTTCCCTAGGTAAACCGAGGTTGGTTGAAGAAAGTACAAAAGGAATGGAGCATTCTTGAGAAAGATCTTCCAGGTAAATGTCTTTCGTATATTTTTACTGTTTTCTTCTTGGTAATACTTTAATATTAATCTTTATCATTAGATGTTTTTCTGAAAATTTCTTGAAGAATAATAATGACAAACTTTGTACACTTGAACAGATACAATCTATGTTCGTGTTTATGAGGGAAGAATTGATTTACTTAGAGCAGCCATTGTCGGTGCACCTGGAACCCCATATCATGATGGTCTCTTCTTCTTTGATTTTTACCTTCCTCCGGAGTATCCTTATGAACCACCTGTAAGTATACTTTTCAGTTCTATATTTTTGCATCACATTCTAAAATGTGGGGCCCACTGGGAGATCCATGGCTGACTCTTTCATGGATGAACCCATGGCTCATCTTCATGTGGGTCCAGAGAAGTAAGGTAATAGCCAAAGGACAAAATAAATCATAACAGTGGATATCACATGACACAGAATAGACATACTCTTAGCACACTTGATGAGTTGATGTCCAAGTTGCTTTACGAGAACCTTGCTTATCCTGTATTTGAGATACTTAGGTTAAGAGGTCTTAGTTGTGGCAAAAATCTTTATGCAGTTGGTGTATTACAACTCCGGTGGGCTTCGTGTCAACCCAAACCTGTATGAGTCAGGAAAGGTTTGTCTCAGTCTCTTGAAGACATGGACTGGCACAGGCAGTGAATTATGGAACCCGGGAAGTTCCACCATTCTTCAAATTCTACTATCTCTACAGGCACTTGTGCTGAACGAAAGGCCATATTTCAATGAAGCAGGGTATGATACACAGATTGGTAGGACTGATGGAGAGAAGAACTCGATTACTTATAACGAGAACGTTTTTCTTCTTTCGTGCAAGTCCATGCTATACATACTCCAAAAGCCACCCAAGGTACGATCCACGAGACCTTCTAAAACATCCTCAGAGGAATCTAATGGGTGTTATTTGTGCGACTCTGATGATGCAACTACCTGACATAATTTATTTGGATTATAATTGCTGCAGCATTTCGAAGCATTTGTGGATGAACACTTCCGCCATCGCTCCCATTCGATTCTCCAGGCTTGCAAGGAATACATGGACGGAACTCCAGTTGGTTGTGCATTTGGTCACGGAAGAAGATTCGATCAAGAAGAAACTCAGACGTGCAATTCAATGGGTTTCAAGATTATGCTTACCAAATTATTCCCTAAGCTTGTTTTAGGCTTTGTCAACAAGGGAATCAACTGCAGTCAATTTCTCGAGCCTGAGAATAACAACAACATAAAGTAAGTTACCAAATATTATCCAAAGAACGTAAACATATTCTGTAAAATGTACTAATATGTAATATAATTTCTATGATTTTCAACTGAGTTTGGTTTTCCTGGTTTTTGATCTATTTTAACTATTATCCCGAAACTACTGTTAGATTTATGTGTTTATGCTGTTTGGATTTGTAAAGTAATTATGCTTGCTTGATATAAACACATACTGCTTTGATTGTTAAGGAGGCAGTGTTTCCTTTGTGAAATACAGGTTGTACCTGTCTTGTATAATAACACTATTATTGTCTATAAATAAAGTTTGGTTTGTTTTTAATCCTTGTTCTCCTCTACTTATGTATGCCTACTCTCACTAGGGTTCGAGCTAGTTCGGATTCTTCCGGAGCACTTACTAGCACATTCCCATAGCACTCTAGATCTGTGTAGCACTGACGCACCATTTTTGGTGCCGTGTCCGTGTCTGACACGTGTTGGACACAGATGCAGACCCGATATAAATACAACGTGTGTTAGACACAGCACGTGCGCGTCCCATGTGCTTTTGTATATGGACGCACACGTCGGATATATGGGACGTATATTTTGGACGTACATTCAATTTTTTCCTTAAAGATGTTTGAAGCCCTAACTTTAAACTCCTCGTATAACCACCTTCACCATTATATCATGAACTCTTTTTCTATTTATAGTTTATATATTTTACTAGGGTATCATCCGTGTCTGATCAGCACGGGCTATTTCATAGGATTATTTGTAGGTTTTCTAATATTACGGAATATCAATAAATTATCATTGTAGACGATGCATATTCAAAGGGTCTTCGTATATAAAATTTATTTATTTTGTGCATTGTTGGCATGTCCATCATGAACATTTTTCATAAAAGTTCTGTTGGGTATATTGTTAGCGAACTGAGATCAGCTACTTCGATTGTTTTAGACTTCTCTTTTTCCGTCATGTTGCAGTTTATTAGCATCAGTATATTGTGATTGTTCTAGACTTCTCTTTTGATGCATTTTTTTGAATTTGTTGTTGCCGCTTAATATAACCTTATAAACTCACTCGGTGTTTCTCCTATCATTTTTGTATTTTAGTAATACTGGTTCTGAAAATTTCACTCCCTAATCCTATATTTAGTTAGAGATATACGTATTACAGAATTTATTACTGATATATTTAGATTCTACATAAATTCTCATTTGTAATTGACCTTTATTTAGATAAAATGCATTAAAACCTAATCGATATGTTAAATGATATTCCGTAAAATTAGTTCATGAAGTAACCTCCTAGTTTCCTTCTAAGTCTAACATAAAGTGATAAATTTAAATTTCAAAACTTAACGTGGGAGGAAAAATCAGAATGTTAGGAGGTCTTTTGTCGATTAAAAGTGTAGTTTGAAAACTTTATAATTCCTTATCCAGTTGAATCCAATTTAATTTTTAAAATCAAAGATAATAATCTTGATTGTATCCAAACTTGTTTTTGAAAAGCACCCCACAAATGCAAATACCTTGGGTGGTAACAAATGCCGAATACTAACCTAAACGGAGACATTTTCCCTCAATCACCTCATCCGCTAAAATTAGAATGAAGTTGATGTTTATAACACCAATGAAAATCATTTTATGTCGATGTCCAAAATGGATTTCAATTAATTAATCTCTATGACTGAGTTGCTTCGAGAATATTTTAGCCTCCGTTGAAAAATATGGCATCTTAAGCAACAAAAACACCTTTACACTATGTCCGTGGATCTGAACAATGACATTGTTCGTACATGATGTGCATTAGTTTATTAAACAAATATTTTCAATCCTTGGTGATTGAATTAATATTGAAGTCACGAATTAAACTGTAGATATAGAACTATCTTCTTAACCGGAAACTTCTAAAAAACAATCCATTCAAGGCTTATTTTCTGAAAACAGTAATTAAAAATCCTTATGTTATATAATTAAAATAATTGTCAGTTTTTGATACGTGTCATGAATACAATAAATTATTCGATATATTTTCCATTAATTAAATAATAATATAGTGGTAATAAGGATCGTTCCCACGGGTAACTATGGATAACTATGTAATTGATAGATTATTTAGATTATCAAAATTATAGTAAAAGTAAATACTAAGGGAAGATTGGTTTGATTAACTAAAAAGAATAATAAAAAGACAATAAGAATAAAGAGATGATTAGGAAATCCTTCGTCGTTACCAAACTTTAACTGGATTATTATACTTATCTATCTTTCGTCAGAATCATTCATCACCAACCGTAGAATAGCAGCTAGATCAGTGCTATCCCCAAAACTCCTTTTATCACTAGATACGGGAGTTCTCGACTACCAAATTCTATTCAACCGAACCACTAAGTAGTAGATCACTCAAGGTGTAACCCAATCGAATGCTTTAAGCTTTGTGAATTTAGATTGATCCCAGTAGTTAAACTCTTAGATCAAGGTCTAGTTGTTGATGTTATCTTCACTCGCAATTGTTCCACAGAATCCCTCTGCAAGGTCTCGTGATTTCTACTTGTGTACGAATCAACGGACGATTACTTATCTCATAACTCAATACTAGCATTAAACTGATCAATAGATTAATCCAATTGTACACTTAAACAATCTAGAAACCAATCATAAACCCTAGATATAGTGAAAACAAACGATAATGATTAAAACTCTGAATAAACTTGTACTACTAATAAAGCTTCACGCTTAGAACATTGAATTCATCCATAATCAACAAAAAGCTTATCTACTCATAATACAAAGAAGAATGGTGGTTTCCTTCTAAAGGAGTAAACCTTAGGTTTCGATGTGGAAGATGTAATATGAGAGATATGGTTGTGTAGAGATCTATATCTCTTCTCGAAAAGTATTAGATGTGTCTCTTAAATAGATATCCCAAGTTGAAAAAGTGTCCGTACTCGAATGCCGGTCGAAATAGGTTTCCAAAACTCCAAAATATACCAAAAATAGGTTTTTATGCTCAGTTTCTCAATGGCTGACCCATCGAGAATTCTTCTTTTCTCAATGGCTGACCCATCGAGAAATTTTATTTTTCTTCTGGATTTTCTTCTCGACATCTTGACCCATCGAAAAAATCCTGAACTTGCTTTTCTTATAACTTCTTCACATAAAGTTGGAATGACCTCATTCTTTCGCCGTTGGTTTCTTTTCTTCGTTCTCTTCCATATGGTGATGATAACTCCTGGATTTTTTCGATTAGAATTTGGTCTTTGGCCTTTCTCCATTGGTAACTTCAATTCCTTGTTCATTTTAACTACATTGTAGCTCCTTTTTGGATGATTCACCTAATATAACACATAAGATAGATAACAAGAGTAATAACAAGTAATATGCAATAATTATAGGTAACACAAGTATGGATTTAACACTATAAACATGTAAATTATACACTTATCAGTTCTTTATATTTTTGCCAAAACTATACGAAAAACTAAAATCGGTATATTTTATTGAAGAAAAAATTATAATTTCTTACTAAAATTATAGCATCTTTTACTGAAGTTTATCAACTTTATGATCGAAAAACTAAAATCAGTACATTTTATTGAAGACAATTATAAATTCTTACTAAAGTTGTAGCATCTCTTACTATAATTTGTATGGTCTTTAATAAGCTAGCAACCAAGTCTGACAACTTTCATCCAAATACTGAGTAATGCAGTGGAGTAAATACAGTTTTGTACCCAAATTCCTATTTTCTTCCAACGAATATTGTTCTCGTCCATTCTATTTAAATGCATCATCACCCGCAACAACAATTTGAGGAAACAATTCCAAAAGTGCAGATAAAAGCTTTGTTGTCTGGGTTGTATATTCACATGCTATTTATCTTTATATTAATCCTAACAGAGATATACAAAGTTTAATCAGTTCAACAAAATATTATAAAAGACATACAAAGGTTTCACAAAACATCGGGTATATTTTAGAGTTTGAAAAATTCACAAATTTATATGTTCAAGTAGAAATTTATAAAGACATACTAAAACTGAAAACCACTAAATTTGTGAAGCCAAACCATGGTAAAGTCTTGCTCCTCAGGTGATGGCATCCAGATCCTTCCATTCTGCTATTGGACGCCCACTGGCGGTATCCTAAACAAAATGAAGGATGATATCCCCCCCTTCAGAAAATCCATAAGGAATGTACAATTTAAACTTATAAACTATCCATTTAACATGAGTTTGCATATCTAAAAGTATTAAAGCTCGAAATAGTGTGCAACTACTCCTAGTGATGAGAATCAGCACCTACAGGTTTTGGGCTATATTTACCATTTCACTAACGTCTTGATTCATATAGATACCAAGAAGATATCTCCACGACAGGAGCTGGGTGCAGCCTAAGAAAGCAAAAAAAAAATGTGCCAAACAACGACCAATTAAGAGTAACACCCAAAAAAAAAAGGATAAAAATACCTTCCAGCTAGATGAAACAATTTAACATTGAATTCCTAAAATGAGGCAAATAACAAAAGTATTTTGACGAAGTACTGTTAGAAAATTCTTGAATTTTTTTTGCTCGCTTGAATATTCAATGCACATAACATTCTTTACATCTAAAGGACAAACACCTACTTGTTACATAAAGAAAAACATCAGGGCAGATATATAAGGACAAACACCTACTTGCTGAACACATCTTTCCATTGCCTAACATAGCTTTATTGAACACATTTTGCCTCACTATTCATTAATCGACAAAAGAAGAAGAAAAAACCATAAGATATATTTTCTAAAACAGTGAGTATGCACTAAGAAGTTTTCTTACTTTGGCAGTTATGTTCCCTTGATGCTTTCACATCATTGATATCTTGAACATATTAAGACGCTAGCAAAATGAGTATACCAATGCTATGACATATACGTTTTATTTGAAGCTTACCTTGAAAGAATTACTTCTCCATACAGTATTACAGGGGATTTAAACGCAATAACGAATGTTGGGAAATCGAGGAAAAATTCATCTTGAACTGGCATGTTCCCGTAAAAGTATTAGCTAGATTGATCAAGTATTTTCACTAACGGTATTTGGATAACAGTCTGACAGAAACAGTATATTCAGTTCTTAGCCGAACACGTTAACAATGGTATTCAGATGTATGAAGAAAATACCTTCCTAAACGATAATTCTATCTTTGTTGTATACTTGAGGATGGCTCATATTTTCTCAAAGAACTTATCAGCATCATTAAGGGGCATTCAGACCTTTGACAGGCACATTCATAAATTCTAGCAGGATTTACAAAGATACTATGGTCATATATGATAATTCAAATCCATGGAGAAATTTGAGTAATTCTAAGTTTAGTAACATCTCAACCAAGGTTGTTACATATCGGATTTCGGTTCGTACCGGTCGAGGGCGATACACTGGTACGCCGGTATATCGGGGAAATTTCGGTTTAAATATCGGTGAAATATCGGTCCATATATTTTATACCTATAATTTTATGAAAAAATACTAGTTCACATTTTATAATTATAAATATATTTTAACACGTTATAACAAACGTTTTTTTCACAAAGTTTAGAAAAAAAAACTAGTAATCATCTAAAATATATAGATCCTTAGATTTCATACAAAGTTCAAACTGGAAACATAAGAAAAACAAGAACAACTTCAAAGTTCATCGTCTAAAATGCTAATTAAACAAGGATATTACAATTCTAATCGAAATCATTAGATTAATTATAGATATTATCATATCCATATATAATTCTAAAATATCATAAAAAATATGAGTAATAATTGAAACCCTAAAACAAGGATTTTTGTAATTTTTTTTTTTCTTTTTTTTTCTTTTTTTTAAAATTTGATTTTTCAAAAAAAAAAAATCGTCCATATCGGCCGTATCATTCCATATCGGCCGATATTTCGGTCAAATTTCGTTGGCCGAAATTTCGGATTTCGTCTTCGTTTAACCCCGAAATCCGAAATTTCGGCGAAATTTCGGCCATTTCGGACGAAATTAACTACATAGATCTCAACTAACCATTTAAGTGCAAAGTTCAAAGTGCCAATTCAAAATGCCGCTATCTAGACTACCAGTTGTTTAGTAGCATCTCAACTAAACATTTAGGTGAAAAGTTCTAATGTGCCCATAAATGAGTATACCAATGCTATGACATATACGTTTTATTTGAAGCTTACCTTGAAAGAACACACCGCCTCTAGGTGGATGTCACGATAACTACAGTAACCTACTCGAGGAGTATCAACCACATCCATTAATCAAGGCAGGTTAATTACATAATAGAACTTAGAATGCAAGTTCAGCAAGATGAGGACCGTATGTTTTGAACTACCCGGTGATTTAAAAAATCTCCGAGAACTGAGAAAGAAAACAAGGGCGTTGTTTAACAATTTAGAAAATCTTCACTATATAGTTGCTATAAGCTTGGGAACTAAGACGATTCTGTGCTGATTAAGCTGTAGCAGCCTAGCAGGAAAGACACAAGAAAAAAAAATCTGAAAGGCATACCTGATTTCCACTGACTCGGGCCATCTCATTGATCAGCTTCTCATTCAGGAATTCCATCAAAGGTTTAGGACATGTTAAGGGTTTAGTGATACTAGACAATACTACTTATTCGGCTTACCCTGAAGCAAAACAAAACAAAACAAAAAGAAAAGAAACCGATATTCACTTAACCTTATAATTTAAGATTGATTATCAAACAACAATTCACAACTGAAAATAACATTGTAACAACAATGTTACACTGACAGCCATATGGAAGGTTTATGCAGCTTCATTAAAATCATCACAAAACCAATATGCGCAGTGGTGAAAGAACGAACCTTTCTGGATGTCGCCTGGGTAACACGTATATCAAGAACGCTACAAAACTCCAACAATTTCTCTTGACTGTGAGGCACTAAAACTAAGTGGTTTATCATTGAGATTTAACATGTGATATCCTGGAATGTATCATATCAAGCAATTGAAGAACAAATTTTCTCAGTTACCAATTTTTCTACCGAATTCTTTACCTTATAGGTGCTTGACCTGCTATTACTGTGAATGTTTTGTCTTTCGCCATAACACGATATTGACCATCCCATGCACACAGTAGAATCGACCCAATTAGACCATGTTTTTAATGTGATTCTATAAGCCACTTCTGCCTCCAATATGGTGGAGTCAGTCTGGTCCTCCATCTCAAAATGTACCAAGAACCTGTTGAATTAAAAGGAGTAAGGGCTAAGGGATTTTAAGGGGTAAATTATTTTAGAAGAAAGCAACAATGAATTCCTAAACTTACCTGGCAATGGGCATGAGTACTTTGGATTCGCATTTGGTGCACCATAGGTCACCATCATCACCGAGGATTTTCTTACTTCATCGGGGACAGGCTAGATAGTGCCATTTTGTTCCGAAAAGCACATCAAGCAGAGTAGCATTGCAGATTATAACGTTAGACACCTGGGGTAAATATAGTGCCATTCAGTTTCAAAGGGTAGGTTGGTTCCCATTTAGAAGAGATAGCTGAGATATTATTATCTGAATAGAATATCAGCGTTTGAATATGCAATATGAAAATATAACATCAAACAGACATGGAATTCTTAACGGAAAAAAACCTCGAAATTAAAGAGATAGAAATCATACATCCGCAACTGGTGAGACTGATGATGTTGTTAGGGAGAAAGAGCACTTTTATATTGATAATCCATTAAATCCTAAAACATGGTTTTTTATTAAATGTTACATCTATGTTCCCAAGAGAAGCCTTATATGTTCTTTAAGATTCATCTATATAGTAATTTTATTACTTAGCAAATATTTATATCCCTCTCTATCTCTATCTATTGATGGTGTTCTTAACTTTACTCTAATTTGATTGGTTATAAAATGTCGACATCCATCATAATTCATCTACCGTTTTGTTGTTGTACAGGCATAGAGCATAGTCAGTATAACCCAAAAATGTAAAAATGAAGTCATTAAATCTAACAAAAAAATTATAGACATTTCAAAGTGCTAACTAAATCTAAGAACCCTCAAAAAGAATCTCAAAAATCAACATAAACATATTAGAAATTCATAAGCAATCAAACTATTACCTCTCTTCTTTCTTAGCAGAAGTATTCTTCTTCACGTCCAATATCAAGACAATAATGTTGAAGATACTAATGATGCATCATCAACTTGAACAATAGCACCCTTAACCAAAGTTTGAGTTCTAACCAACTCGTTATTAGATGTGTTGTAAACGACATCAAGAATACGGGATTTCCTGGTTACAATCTCACTTCCCCATAAGTACTTTCCTGTATCGAGTCTAAAAGCTCTCCATTCCACATTTCCTCCACAAACCCAAACTCTTCAAACTGTTTTGTTGCTCAAGAGTTTAGTATTTGCGGGTTGTCTTCCGAGGTCGTACCTAACAAAAACAGACATACAGATACAGATTAGGGTTTTGCTCAAAAATAGGATGATTCAAAATTAAAATCAGGGTTCTACCAGACTTACTTTCGCTCCTTCCTCCAGGCCTTCTTTTTTCCTCCAATTGTATGTCTTTTGTGCATAGAATCATGGGAGATAACTGCAAAAACAAAATCAGATTTTACCTCCATTAAAATGAGGAATTCAGAGAAAGCACACGAAAATAAAAGAAGGTAAAGCGAAATCGGAAAATACCCATGTTTGCAGATGGAAAGAGAAACCTCTCTACTGCCTTGCCTTGTAAACTCCAGAGTAAGGTTTTATGAGGGAAGAGAAAGCAGAGAATGGTGGCTCGTTCCTTTAAAGGAATCAAAGAACCACAACTGACTAACTATCAGTCATTTAAACCTGCAGTCGATCACCGAACTAATTCGCTCCCAATTGTTTCTATCGATATTAAAAATTGACCGAAAGTAAAACATAGATGATTAATATTATGAAAATCAAATAAACTCTGATTCCTTACTCTCTTGATTGGAGAAGATGAAGCAAACCCTAAATTCTGATTGATCTGAATTCATAAACCATTACCTGTTAAACCAACAATTTAATCTGATACCCTAATTTCAGAATTACCCCCGATTTGACAAAACCCTAATTTAGTCACAGAAACATGTTAAAACTTCAATCATAATCAACATAAGCATCATACTGCATGTAATTTGTGAAAATATTAGTCTAGGGTTTCGATTACTTACTTGTTTGCAAACCCAAAACTCATGCAAATCATATTTATTTTTGTATGATTGCTGTCTCTGATTTCGTCTTCCATTCTATGGCTCTAACTATCACTCGACCATGAAGAGATTATGTGAGCTGATCGTGAAAAACCATAACTATCATAAACTGAAAGAAAGATGCGAGAACCAGAGGGGCTAAAGAGTTTTTTGTGGGTGACCTTTCAGCGAGACATGAGGTCATCGTGTGGGGTTTATTCTAGATTATCGAGGAGTAATGGAATATTTAATACGGAATCTGGAATTTATTAGGTGGGGCTTTAGATGTACTGTAAACAACCGTAGGATTAAATCTAAAAAATTACACAGGGAGATCATAGCTGCTAGTTGTAAAGCCAGGAGTATATCTGGGCCGCTGAGTGTAATTGAAAACACTTATTTTATAAGCATAGATTAGGATTTAACCTTGTTATAACGGTACGGGCACGGTTTCAATCTAAATACTTTCTATAGTATTTTATGATTCGTAACGGAGTTGTAAGGTTCAAAGGTTCCAAACTAAGCTTGCTTTATGATTGACTTTGTTATAAATATTGACATATTTGAGGGAGTTAAGAAGGCAACTACAAGATATGACAATTTAGATGAAAAATAGGTTGCGTATCAAAAAACACTACGTATATTCTTTTGGCTAAAAAATAATTTTTAATAATAATTCTTTTTGCTAAAAAAATAACTTTTAATAATAAAGTTGTTGGGTAATAAATTTTGAGTTGAATGATAAAAAAATTGTGAAAGGTGCGATAAGTTTACGGTTAAACCTCTGGTCATTCAACCAAGGGAAAAACATATTTGAGTGGTGAAGGTGATATAACAAAGCGCCAAGTTAATAGCATTTTTACAAATAAAATGATGAATTTAATTGCCATATAAAGTGGTTTTGAGGGATATTTAGGGTGAATTTCTGTGGAGAACATTTGCAAATTGTTCTTACAAAATGCGTACAGACGATAAAATATTTTATTTCATTTCTATCAATAATAGAATTTTCGAGTCGATGCTAATTACTAAGTATAGCTTCTTCGAAGACATATAACACTATTTAACACCAACAATACATACTTATCAAGATACACATACTGATCGTCTAGATCTTTAAGGATTGGTAGTATATTACAGTAGTAGTAGTTTCAGCAGCGAAGGCTTTGGCTTGAGCAGCAGAATAGCAACAATTGTAGCAATCACATCTGTAGTACCGACCACGGTCACAACAATTGTGTCGGCATCTATAACCACCTCCTCTACCTCCACCACCGCGCGCACCTCCATCATGTCCGCCGCCACCTTGGTACCCACCTCCATTACCTAGGTATTTACTACCGCCTTGATACTCTCCATTACCGGGGTATCCACCGCCACCTTGATACCCTCCGCTACCTGGGTATCCACCATTCAATCCTCCGAACTTGGCATCTTGCAGACCATTTTTCTTAGTTGTCTCTTCTTCTGCTGCAATACAGAACGATAACTTACAATTAATATCATAATTGGATGCATTCCAGTCACCTACCTATAAAGAATTGCACAACAAAATTATACTAAGATATCATAATTGATGATACTCCCTTGTTTTTTCCATTAAGTACTAACCTGCCAGCATTGACCATTATGTAAAGCCAAATTTCCCAAGCTTAGCTTCATATATATACTACCTGCAATTTGTAAGAGTTTAAGCCTGAAAAGAGAATAATTTGTCCAAAAAAAACAAACATAGAGAAAAGTAAAACCCTATTGTCATTTGACTATGTTGTTACCACCTACAACTTATAATTTGTTGCGGGACGTTTCGAAGGGCTGGTGCGAATCTGGGAACCCATTTGACGCATATGAAAGAGTATGTACTGCACAAAATTATAGCAAATGACATTGATAACAAATAAGCACTGGAAGAATAACAACAACTGATTCACTTGAAAATGTGTGACTGAAAATAATATGAAGTACACAACTAATTCACTTGCTAGATTTTAAGTAAAATGAGGCACATTTGGTATAACAGTTAAAAGAACAACATCAAATGATATGAAGTAAAAAGAACTTATAAAAATTCAGTAAGAAGATGAGAGAAGTCAATATAAAGCACATCTCACTGCACTTCTAATTTGGCCATCAACTTATCAATCTTGCAACGCAAGAGGAGTCGACCACTTGATGCGTAGTATAACTACTTCAGATTCTCTGCATAAGAATCATGGTAATAATTACAGCAACTGTGGTGGTTGTGATTATAGATTAGAGTCTCCGCCTAAACCGCCAGTGAAAGGATACACTCCCGCAGTACCCCCGCCAAGTTATGATGCTGGACATCCAACCATAAGCACAACTTTAATGTGTTACATTTTGGTGCTAAGGGAGATGGGAAATGGAAATAAACCACTTCAGTATTTTCAGCATCCTTCAAAATTTAATAAAAGAAACAAATTCAACAAAAAAAAGTTATCAAATGGCAATATAGTAGTGGATTCACTGCAATGGCTTCACCAGGTTTTTTACCAAATATGGGTGCCATATTTATCATTTGCTGTATAAGCATAGATACATCCGGGGATAGTCCAGAGAACGATCAAAGAACTATAACTGCTAGTCAAGATAATGTACTTGCGCCTTCAGAGACTTTTCTCCACCTGCCAAATATCCTGTCAACCATGAAGTGTTGCGTGTCAACCATCCCTTTTGTGCTTTAGTGTGTGCTTCCATGCTCTTACGTTCCTCCTTAAGTAAGATGTGAACCCACCTCTTTGCCATGAATTCTTTGGTAGATTCAACTCTTTGTTCCACAATCTCCGTAGGAAGAATGAAAAGTGGATTCTGATCCAAGTTGAGTTTGGTTAGACTGTCCAGGCAGCCAAATGTATCAGGAAGAGCACTGATCTGGTTGTTACTAATATCTATCTCTTTGAGGTTGATCAACTCTCCAAATGTGACAGGAAACTCTGTGAAGTCGCTGAAGTTACTGCTCACATTAAGAATCTTGAGATTAGTCAAGAGCCCAACAGCATGTGGAAGACCACGTACCTCATTGAAGTGGGCATCCAGACGGCGCAACGACTTCATTTCACAAACGGAACTCTGAAGGGAACAAATTCACCAATTTTCGTTGCCAAATATGTCAGCTAGTTAAAGCTTGCTTCCAGCTCCACTAATGATATGCATTATAAAACACTACTCTACTTAGGAAATGACTCGAGTTCTATTAAGAATTGAAAGATGTATTTTTTAATCGGTATCTAGAAAGATAAAATTGGTTTCCAGAGGAAACAAAAAAATCAGTAAATCACCTGCAATTGATAATACTGTCAGGGAGGGCCTTAATCTTGTTTGTGGACACATTTAAGTATTTCAGATTCACCAACAACCCAATAAAATCTGGCAATGACTCCAGAATGTTAGATGAAAGTTTAAGCTCCACCAACTTTTCTAGCCCTAAGATTGAATCAGGGATGACCTGTCCCCCATATATACGTGCCACATAATCAGGAAACATGATAAATCTAAGATAAGTAATAACTACAACAATGATGAGAAAAACCACACATTTCAAAACTGTAAAACCTCCTTCATGCAACTGTTTTTTGAGTCATGTAACTTGTTAATTGTAAGTTAATAATTCTTATTTAGTTTAGAGCTCTTAAATTTCAAAATGTATACAAATGACAATTTCCAGCAAACTATTTCACTTCCAAGCTTACAAAACTGAAAGTAAAACCGGACTTGAAACCTTACAAAAACAGTAAATGCTCGAAAGTGGTAAACTAAAGCTTGGACATCTGCAAACTTAAACACAGCAGAGCAGACTCAATGTCAAGGATGACTTCAATTTTGGAATTAAAAATCAAGATAAGCAATAGCTCAACCCCAATTTCCGAAATAAAGATTCAGTCATCATCCACAATAACTTGCAAAACACCAACATGTTCAAGCAACACAAAATCATTTTGGAATTACCAACGGAGTTCACTTTGTACTCACAACACAACTCCGTGGTTCTAAGTGTTCTACAAAGATCACTTTGTGCTCAAGGCACGATTCCATGATTCTAAAATTTCTACAAAGTTCAATTCTACTTATACATGAAAATCATGATCAACAATTTCATTCCATAGTTTCTAAAGTGTATTTCCTATTATTATAAAGTATTACAATCATGGTTTTCAGGCCAGTGGATTATAATACCAGTCAATGCTATTGTTATAAAGTGTTTCAGAATATTAGATAAGAGTTTCTGGTTGTTAGAACATAACTTTTCATTAGCTTTATCCTAATTACTTTCAGTAATACTAACCCTAGATCACTATAATTGCATAGGAAATGTTTCTACAGATACAGTTCCAACTAATATGGATAGAAAACACCGGGTTGCACGATAATTGCAGTAATAACAACATGGCTTGGAGTGAAAGTTTTCCAAGGTTAAAGGATAACTTGGCAACCTCATTGTTATAATAGCAGGAAATTACATCATGCTTGAGAAATTGAGTCAAACTCTTAGTGGTATATTAAGAAGGAAATAAGAAAAACAATTAGGGTTTTTGCATAATCGCATTTACAGAATGCAAGAACATGACAAACACTTAGACCCAAAAAACAATTAAAACAAAGAATAGGAAATATAATAATACTAATCCACAATTCCCTGAGTTACCTTCGAGCTTTGAGTATCTCTCTCTTTTCTCTTCCTTATTGAATGAATGCCTCCGTAAGATTCCAATGAACAATTGTAATCACCCTACAAATTTTCAATTGAAAAAAGATGTACTTTAAAGGAATTGATTATGATAACATATAACAAATTTAACTTAGAAATAACGGATGCATTGTTTCATCCTAACACAAAATGTGATTATGGGTTTAAAAAAATGATAACATCTAACAAATTTGTGATGCATCGTTTTATCCTAACATAAAATGCAAGCACAATGCGCAGCAAATGCACCTGCACTCTGATATTTCCTCACTTATTTAGTCATGCACAATAGCAAATTTATTGTTCAACTAAAAAAGTAGAAACATAATAATTCACTTGAACTCCAGGTGTTTTCAACTTTTCACTAACAATGTTAAAAAAATCAACTATATACAAACAACTGAGATTTGACAGAGATCATAAACATTAGGTGTATCTCGATTTGTTGCTTGATAATAGATAACAACCGATTACTTACCTGTCATACTTCGTCAACATGGGTTTACATGAACCTACAAAATGGATGACCAAGTTAGGCAACTTGGATGGTATGAAATTGGTAGTGGTTTATGAAAATTTCACAACTCAATCAAGTTGCCAAATTCAAAGTTATATAAAACAACAATATGTACAACAACAAAACTAAAGAAGAAAAATTCCTTACCTTGGGCCCCATTGTGATCTGACTGACCTTTACTGCATTAACAACCTGTGTAACACGCTGCCGCATTGCTGACCGAACACCAACCCCGAAATTAAAGTCCTTTGAAGCATAATTTCTGCTAAGAAAATCTCTACTACCAACCTTCCAATACTAATCAATCACCAAAAGAGAGTAAAAAATACACGACAATTTAGACTAAATTCCATATTCAAAAAACCCAAATCATCTAAACAAAATCACAAAGTGTGGGCATATATCAGGTATAAGAGAAAGTAATATACCAGTTTCTTTGAGGAAGAATAAATGTTCTTTGGGGATCTCTTGAGGACTTTTTGTTAAGCATGCACATCTGGGATACGTATTCTGAATCCCTTATCCTTGAATACCATCTATCATAACATCAATTACCTGTAAAATCACGTAAAATCAAACCAATACCAGTTAGTCCACTATTTTTATCAAAAGATGCATCACAACTTATGGCCAAGAAAGGGTGCATTGGTGGCTTCCAGCGAGGAGAAGGTTGCACAGTTCTTTGAGCATTATTTATGCTATGAATGTCCTTAGTTTTTTCAATTTTCAAGATATATATCAAAGTTTACTGCTTGATATTAGAGTTCGAAAAGTGAGATGGAGTAAACGGTAAACCCAAGAAAGAAAAAGAATAAGAACTCAATCTTAGAATTGGAATTGAAAAAGGGTTACCTGATCGAAGGTTTAAAACCTTAAAAACAAAATGGTAGTAGCAATCATTTTTCGAAAAGAGTCTCCGGATAGAAAGGCAGAAAAGAGAGAGAAAGTTTACTCAGTTAAGGTATTAGGAAACGTATCAATGTAACGGATGGACGTAGACCCTAGCATTAGGGTTAGAGGTTTAGTGGTCAGGCAAGGGATAACTTTCCTCGTACGGATGTTAATGAGAAATCGAAAGACTGAATTCCAACACAACTTTCTCCCTGTGTCATGGAATTAATATGTAACTCTATGGCATCAATTTTAGCATAAAGGATTTTCATGAACTCCATGAATCTGCAGGACATATGCAGCTTCAAACCCAATCCCTTGTGACAGATCTTTAAATTAGAATGTAGATCCTATTTACTTGAGTAATAAAACCATAATTCAATTAATGGATTAAAGATGAGAAACAAATAAAGCTGAAATGATATAAAGTAAAACATAAGTTAAGTTTGGCTTACCTCTAGTGAGAATGTTGAAAGAGCACCAATGGTTGTAACATGATTGAATAAATTTGCAGGGGAAGTCCCACTTAGAATACTACTTTCCAATAACACCAAAACTTTTCACTTTCCCCAGATTTAGTAACTCCATACTATTCATTAGCTTGACCATATAAGTCTGCAATTACTCACCAAGTCAAAATTTTGGGTCAAAACAAAATTTGTATATAAAAATATACTTAAAACTTCATCACCAACTCATGTAAAAAGGCGGAAGGCAGTTCAATCCTAAAGGTGGAACCTTGAACAAAAAAAGAAATCCAGAAAACATAACTGGGGTTTGTAATTTCGGCTCAATTCTTCATCAAAATCAGCATGCGGTTCAATCAATGACCAAAATCGAAATTTAGAATACATCACGATCATCCACAATTCCTTGACCATTACCCACCGAGTCAAAACTTCAAGAAAATCAACAAAATCAACAAAATCAGTTAGAAATCACTACCTTTTTCTCGACATCAAGGAAGGATTAATAGCTCTTCATAAGAGAAAAATAAAAGGAGGAAAATAAAGAAGATGGGAAGAAAAAGAAGACATACTCTTCAACTACAAAGGGATTGAATGGTGCAAATCAGAAGAAAAAGAAGACATACTCATTGTTAATGGGGGAGAACCATCAGAAGAGAAGGCCTAATTTATTTTTTAAGCGAGAGAGGGGATAATGGGTTTGTAACGGAAGAGGGGATAATGGGTTTGGCATAACCGGCATAACATGGAATCCAAACCGTTCTTAATCCTCACCACTCTTTACATATCCCTTGGACAGATTCTGTCTATCCTTTATCCCTCTTCAAAATCCATCCCAACCGTTCTTTATCTATCTCAAAAATGAAATGATAACCACTTTTTATAACTAAGTTCTATTTTATATCAGATGATCCCAACCTTAGAATTAAGCCATCAATAAGATCAATATATCTTACCCAAGATAAAATCCTAACCACCACTTATAACCCAATCTGGTTTTATTAAAAAATATATTCGGACCGATATATATCCCAAAACAAAAAACAGATCCTAAAATCCTGACCACTCTCTGTCCCACCTTAACTTCCCAAGATGAAATCGAGGCCACTATTTGTCCCCCCTTAACTTCCCAAGATGAAATCCCATCCACCACTTATAACTATGTTGTGTTTTATATTCTTGACGTTTAGTACATTTATACATAACACCTTCCTACCAAAGTTGTAGGTGCTCTAAGATTGTTCCGCAATACTTTTTTTTTAAATAATAAGGACTTAACTAAACATTTATACCATTATCAGTCTTTTATATATGAAAATTATATGCATTTATATATACGTGTCCACGTCCTAGATTTTTGAGAATTTATCTGTATTCGCGTCCATATCATGTTGTGTCCGCGTCAGTACAACCCAGCTCTAGATAGTTTTGTAATAAAATTGAAAACAATTTTTAAAATATAGTCAGATTTTATGTCTTCTTGCAACAAAGCTCAGGCCTTCCCCACTCTTTATAGACGACCAAAATTTGTAGTCAATTGAATTGGCAGAGTAGTAGTTGACATATCCGTCCATTGTCACTGCCAGGATATCTACATCTTGTACTGAAGTCTCCTTGTGAAATTTCCATGTGAAACAGAGAAAACGACGCCCCTTTTTCGGGTCTTCTATATAAAGTCACAGGGTATCTTCCAACGTTCTTAGACGCTGACATTACAACTAGAAGTGATTCTTTTTTCCAGGTTTACCGTTCCCAGTCTTTTGATGAGTTCACTTTAATTTCTTCATCACTCTTGATACAAGAAAAACTAAAATAAGCCAAGATAGGTAAAAGGAAACAACTTACTCCCTCTGACCCTATTTAGATGAAAGGGAAGGTGTTTTCAAACAAATTAAAAAAAAAAAAAGACTAATTCTTTTTTTTAAATATACCCCTTAATATTAATTTTTAAAATATTCAAATCTTCTAGTTTCTTTTAGTTTTTTGTTCCTTGTTTCTAGTGTCTGATTCCAATGCAGGGACAAATAAGGAAAATTTTGGTAAAAAATATGAAAACCTTCATCTAATTTGGTACTTGAAACAAACCCTTCCCCTTCATCTAAAATAGAACGGAGGGAGTACATTTTTACCTATCAATGCCAGACGATGGAGATTCGAGTTCCATGATGTTATCGACGAGACATTGAATTAAGTGTCAGTAGTGGGCATGTCAGATGTTAATCCTAGCATTTTAATGTTTGATTATCTCCAAAAGAATGTTTTTCTTGATATTATTGATTAATAATATATAACTTGAGTGAATGGGGGGCTAGGTAATAAAATAAAATAGGATCATTGTAATGTAGATTCAGGAATTCCTCGAATCGACCAAATTGTGATCTTGTTCAAGATTTCTGGCTCAAAAACCTTTTACTTAATACTACCTCCATCCCAGAAATGCCAAAAATAAAAAAGTGATAGTAACTTTTTTTCTGGGACGAAGATAGTATTTTTATTTTCCTAATGATCTTTTCTTTTTTTATTTTAAAAAGCAATTCATACATCCGACTGGCATCCAAAAATTCCCACCTAGCATTATAGTTTACAAGAATTAAGTGATTCGGCAACATATTTCCACATTCCTCCCCTGTGGATGAAAGAGTTAGGAGATTGTTTGCCTCTTGATCTAGTTCTGGCAGATAACTTTGCCTTAGAGGAATACATTGAAAACTTCTCAAATAGCATAGTAAATTTGTTACAGAGTTTAGAATCATATTTGTTGATGTGGAGTCTAACTCTTACATCTTCTTTTCAACTTGTTGTCTGATTATTGCATCTTCCATCTCTACTATCACCTATGTTTGTCTCGCTGGTGGGCATAGTGCAAAGCTGTTATGAGCCCTACTGTTACTCCCTGTTGGTGTGAGTCCACCCTGTAGCTGACCCCTGTTGTACCTGTTTTAGCATCATATTCATTAGTTAAAATTATTGATATCCCCTCTTTTTTTAGTTATTCTCTGTATGTTGTTTAGATCCGAATTTTGCAGACTTATTTTTGTTTGGATATGACCACAACATCTCTTTGGTTAATGGTAGGCTTTCGGTTTAGAAGAATTTTGTTATTGGTGTGATTTGTAGTAGTTAGGTACTTTTTGATAAGAATTATAGTTGTGTGAGGATTAGGCAAGATTGTTCCAGGATTTGAGCCACTGAGCAAACCCCATAGTGACCCCTGAGACTCTTACATAGGTTAGACCCATCCTAAACCAAACATCTCTACTAAAGCTACATCCACAAATTGTATGATTTAGGGTTTTTTCTTCTATGCCACACATGTTGCAGATAGGGGAGATATCCAAAATTATAACATGAAGATTTTTAACCACGCGAAGAATATTATGGATTGTTTTCCATACAAATACTTGAGTGTTCTGGCTGAACATCAAGCTTCCAAAATTCTCCCAAGGGAATGAAGCCAATTTTCCATTTGGAGTTGTAGTTGTTGTATCTATCAGAGTCTGGTACACCTTCTTAACAGATATTTTGCCCATACTAACAGTTTCCCATTCTAGAGAATCTTTCATCTTGCCAAAAAATTTCAAGAGCTATGGATTGGATATTTTGAACAATATTTGGCTGAAAGATTTGGTATAAGAACTTGGCATTCCAGGGTTTAGTGTTTTGATCCACTAGTTGAGCAACATGAGTCAGGGTGTTCTGAATCAAAGGTTTTATGTCATCAGTTGTAATTGCATTTGGTGTTTGATCCGGGATCCAACTGTGATTCCAAATGTGAATTTCTTCCCCATCTCCAATTTTTCACATAGCATTCTTTTTAATGATTTTGATACCTTTCCATAAACCTTTCCACAACCAGGAGTTGTTGGCATTTGGTTTGTCCTTCAAAAGAGGCGGAGAATTTTTGAAGTACTGTGCCTCAAGGATGCGATCCCATAGGATATCCTTGTCTTTGAGTAATCTATATCCCACTTTAACAATCAAGGCTATATTGAAGTCCATGTATCATTTAAATCCCAACCTACCATTTCCTTTGGGTAAGCATATCGTGGACCAGTTAAGAGGGCATAACCCTTTAGTTTTTCCTTCCCCATGACCGTAGAAGAATGATTTGTTAAGAGCATCCATCTTGTTTGTAATATTTTTTTGGTATGAAAAAACATGTCATATGATAAGTATCCATTGATTCAGCAACAACTTTTATCATAACAACTTTTCCAGCCGGATTTAGGAACCTACTCTTCTGTCCCACTAATCTATTTTTAATTTTTCAAGGATTGGTTCGAAACACTGGATTTTAGATTTATGAGTGAATAATGGGACTTCCAGGTATTTGTCTTCCAATCTGATTCTACTCACTTTTAAAATGTCTATTAGCTTGCTGGCCTCTCTATTTCCAACATTAATCCCAAAGAATATTCCCGATTTTTGGTAATTAATCAGTTGTCCCGAACCTTCATTGATAGTTTCAATAATTGAGATGGGTTTTTTACATTCTTTCTTGGTGGCCCTAGCAAAAATTAGACAATCATCAACAAAGATAAGATGGGTTATTGGGGGATCTGAGTTTGCCACTTTAATGCCATGGGTTTTTCCTTTGTTCTTCGCATCTCGCAGCGCACGAGAAAGGCCTTCCATGCAAATCATAAAGAGATACGGGGAAAGAGGGTCGCCTTGGCGTATTCCTCTAGAAGGTTTAAAAAAATGAGTGTGAGAGCCATTTAAGAGAACATCAGAGGTAAAAGTGCCAAAACATTGTCCTAAGAGGTCACAACAGTCTTCAAGAATCCAAGTCCGATTAGAGTTTGGAGGAGAAAATCCCATTCGACTCTATCAAAAGCTTTGGACATATCTATTTTTATTCCCATGTACTTTATTTTCCTCTTCTTCCTGGACCTCATAGTGTGGATAATCCCATGCGCAATTATGATATTATCAGAAATTTTTCTGCCAAAGACAAAGGCCGATTGATAGAGAGAAATGAGTTTATCAAGCAAGGGCTTTAATCTGTTTGCAATCAGTTTTGAGATGATTTTATAAATATTATTGTACAACGAGATAGGTATGAAATCAACCGCAGTGGTTGGGAATTGGACCTTGGAAATAGGGTTATGAAGTTAGCATTAATCTCCTTAAGAAGAGTTTTTACCTCGAAGAAATCCTACACAGTTTTAGTTATATCTTTTTTTTAGGATAATCCAGTATTTTTGGAAGAAAATTGTCGGGAAGCCATCTGGTCCCGGGGATTTATTATGATGCATTCCAAAAAGCACAAATTTTTCCTCTTCCTCAGTTGGAGGGGAAAGAAGGGTAATATTTTCCTGCTCAGACATGTATTTGGGAATTAATATCATGGTTTCAGCGCGCACCTTGTTGCTTCTGAAGAAGCCATGCATATATTTAAATGATCCAGCAGAGTGTTAGAGATTTATTTCCTATCCTTACACCAATTTCCATTTCAATCCTTCAGAGTCTTAATCCTAAGATTTTTGTAATTTTGCTTTGTTGTTGAGTAAAAAAAACCAGTGTTTCTATCACCCAACTTAAGATTGTAAGTAGCTTTTAACTTCCAAATTGCTTTCTAGCTCAAAGTTAAGGTTTATGACAATCTGCGAGTTATCTGGTAACATCCTAATGTTTTTTGTTGTTTGTATTTTTTGAGTAGTTTTCTTTATGTTATACTAGCAAAGACGCACGCTCGATAAGCCTATCGTATGCATCCGAAAAAATTTTACTTGTTTTATTCTCACAACTTTGTGCAGGCAGTATGTAGTATCTAAAGTAAGACAAAATTTTGATTTTTAATCTATTGTTTTCAGTCATATTTTGGTGAAACAAATTCCTTAACTTTTCTTTTTTTCAAGGTTAAAAAATTAACAAAATTATATATATTTAAGTGTTCTGTACTAGTATTCGTTACCTATTGCTTTCATATCCTATCTACTTCTTTGTTTCATAGGAGTCATCCTTTCAATTTCAGTTAATATACTTTTCTCGAATTGTACCTGATACCACGTTCACGTAAATGAATATTTCTTTGTTTATCCGCATTTCTTATTTCTTTGATAATCCACACCAACTGGTTCCATACTTCCAGTTGCCAATTTCAGTCAAGGAACCAAAGGCTTCGGCGTGGCATAATCAATTGATTTGGTGACAATTTTAGTTCATTTGCCACATAAAAGCATTAACGAATGTGTTAGTTCAAATTCATAAAAGCAAGCGTAACATAAGTATAAAAAAATGCATTCGACTCACCACAACTTGTTTATGTTCTATCTCCGTCTTCATCTCTCTATACGTCTATCTTCAAGTGTCAGGATTCAATAGGCACTATGTTGTTTGCCAAGAAGCGCTTATTTTTAATAACCGGTTATCGTTTTGCTTTTACTAAAATAGGATGTTTGTGTAATGAAATATCTCTATGATGTTGTTTTCCATTCTTATTTTCGGTAAGAAATCGAGCTAATTCCGTGATTATAGGACTCAGATGATTTATACGTTGTTGCCTAATGGTACACCATCATATTTTAAGACATGTGCCACAACTTACAACCTCATTTTTTCATATACAATAATTTTGGTATGTTCTTATAAGTAAACTTCCTTGTTCTAATACATGACGAAATAACTTATAATACTTGCTTCAAAAAAAAAACCTCGTAATACATAATTCAAATTTACAGCATAAGTAATTCAAACGGAAATAACGAATATAACGCAGAATTCAAATTACAACATAAAATTATTCAAACGGAAGTGGTATGGGATTCGATCTTGGGACCATTAAGTCAGCCTTCTTATATTTACTATTATTACCTTTATTATTTTTTATACTTTGCTTGTTTGGTAAAGTGGAAAGGGTAAGTAGGATAATTCCATGGTGTCACCAAACCACCTTAAAAGGACCTTTATATTATTATCGTAAAATTGGATATTCCCAAAATACTCTCTGTTCCAGAGTTTTATCAGTCTTTTTAACCTTTTTTGAGTTTAAAAACAAGTTTGAAAGATGAGGTGCCATGGAGTTCCATTTGCAAGGCATTTTTAGTCACATCCAAGCAGGATGGATCCTTCAAAAAGAAACCAAAGAATTTGAAGGGTTTTGGACCATCTCTTTCCAGATATAAGTCGTTTTTAAAAGGATAAGGCTATGGTCAGAGGCTATAGGTGGAAGGGTAGAGGTTCGCAAATGGAAAATCTTCATTCCACTTAGCATTGGCCAGAGCTCTATCCAAACGAGCCTCAATAAAAAATAATCATTTTTTCTTATTCGACTAAGTAAAAGGATATCCTATAAAGCCCAGATTAATTAATTTTGCAGCATTTATCAGATTATGAAAGAAGAATGACTCATTTTGGTTTATGTTATTTCCTTCCCTCTTTTCATTATTATTTATAACAAAGTTTAGGTCTTTTAGGACCATCCAAGGGAGATCCACGGAGTCAGCCATGTTTTGGAAATAATTCCAAGACTTGATTTTTTTTTTGAGGGAATTGGTAAACACAAGACATTATCCACGACGGGGATGTGTTTGTGTCCAGGACCACAACATCAATCCAGTTGTCACTACTATATCTGAATGTTTACTTTCCAAGCTAGAACCATCCCTCCACCAGTCCCAATGGCTCATATTGGATCAACTATGTGCATATCAGAAACATTTAGGCTTTTTATGACTCGAGTGACTCTGTCTTTTTCTTGTTTAGTTTCTAAAAGGAAAATGATATCTTGTTGACATTCTTTTACAATATTAGCAAGATGAGTCTTGGTGAAGGGTTTTCCTAATCCGTGAGTACTCCATGATAGAATATTTGTAGACATTGCATAAAAAATAGCCTTCCAATCAATAGTTTCCCTGTGGTGACTGTAGTTTTTGTTCCTTTATATGATTATTTTTTCTAATTTTAATTTCTACTATCTTCCCATTACCATGCTTACCATTGTTAACACAAAAGACGCATTGTATTAAAATATTTTTTAAAAAATAGAATTTTGATGAATTGAAAAGTTGAGGATTTTGTGAGTTACCTGACTCTCCTTTGTGCTTTTATTTGAATCAACTTCTGGATTGACCCTTATGGATGATATCTGAGCATTTCCTCATTATATCCAATTGTTTTTACATAGGTATTGCTTTTGTTCACCCCAACACTTTCGAAACAGACTTGAGAAACTGATTGAGAGGTTGAGATTGAAAGGATGGGGAAAAAGTTATCTCCACAGCCAAGGGATAACATTAAAAGGGATTGAAACTGAAAGTTAAGGAACAAGAATATTCTTAAAAGAATAGCTGCCTCCACTAAATTTTTTCTTTGCTGAGTCTGCAGCTATAAACATTTGGTGTGGTAGATCATAACCATGATTTACTCCATTATCCACCCCAATTATCTTGTCCCTGGTTGATTTTTCTTCTTAGGGACCAGATGTCAATCAGAGTTTGTAGGTTTCTTTTCAGCCTCATGGATTTCATTTTTTTCATCTTTAGATTCATTTTCTCAGCTTTTCCCTTTTTCTGGTTAAAAAGTTTGTCTTCAGCACTAATAATTTTATCATCTAGCTTCACTGTTAGAGTAGAAATGATTAATCTAGTTTCTCTTTCTTTTACTTCATCAGTAGTTGGTTGTCTTCCCCTTGTATAAGGATTCTTTTTTTTCTTATTCTTTTTATCTTTAGAGATTTATGTAGGCTTCCCAAAGAACATGGTATCTCTTGATCTCGCTTTATGATTTTTCCTTGATCTTTCATCTCCCATTATCATTGTTGTCGTCATATTTTAGTTTTTCCCTTTCCTTTGTCTGAAATGATGGAATTTTGTTTGGGTTCAGTCGAAAAGTTAGCTAAAGGGGCTTGGGCAGTCTCCATTTCGATAATATTGCTCTATTTCTCAATATCTTCTGTAGGCCCATGAACAAAACTAAAACACCCTGAGCCCACATCACCTCATATAACTTGATCATTTCATTTTTACAATTTACTATGGGCTGTATCATAAGAGGCCTGTCCCATTCTCTTTGAGGTGCCTATAAACACTCTATCTTCAGTACCACCTTCCATTGTTGATGTTGAATTTCTCAGATCCTCATCTGTTACTATCATACTAAACCCAGGTGGTATAGTCAGAGCAACCAGGTTTGGTTGAAATGGCTGATAACTCGAAACGGAATCCTTTGGCTGAGAAGAAGATCTTGTTGACTGAGAATCCATAGATGGATATCCTGCAACACTTGTGATATACTCCATTTGCTCATTTACGAAAAGAGAATCATGATCATCCTCCCCTTGAACCTCATGAATATTATTTGAATAGTAGTTATTAACTTGGGGCCTGCATCTTTCTCTTAGGTGGTTTATAATACGACAAATTTTACAGAATAACTTTGGGAGTGGGTCATAGTCAAGCGTAATATACAGAAAGTCTTCCTCCCCTAACCACAAACGGAAAGTTGATTCGAACCTCTTGTTAATATCTATTTCAATCTGACACCTTGCGTAGGGTCTGGCGAAATCACAGTCTTGTGGTAGTTCTAACTTAACAAACTTCCCTTTTTTTGTTTGTAACCATTTCTGGATGCCTTCATCAAAAAATTGCACTGGCATATTCAAATAGTTAACCCAAAAGGTTATCATAGTCATATTAATACTTGAAGCTGGAATAAAGAATTGGTAAGCTTTAACGACCAGTAACCATGCATCGTACTTTGAATGAGAGTAGCGTTTGTCCCTTTTAGCATTTTCTTTGATATTGAGTTTTAGGATAAACTTATTATCTTCATCTTGACCACTCACCAGCGTTGCTACTGGTTTATACGACAAATCCCGGATGAATTTTAGCATGTCCATCACTTTCAAAATGTTGAGTTTGAAAGGAAGAAAGATTCGTCTAATCACCATGAATTCAGTGTTATTCTTGTATTTTTCACGAGTCTCAGGAGAGAGGATGATGGAGGGATTTATATTCATTTTTTGATTCATGTTATTCACTGTTTCAGTTTCAGCCTCAATTTCTAGACTTGTATTAGACTTCATTGGAACTCCACACCAAAATAATACAAAAAAGGGAATTGAGTTTTTGACCTTTTTTTAGAGTTTGAGCTACACAAATTGCCATGAGCTTGTATAAGAATAACCCAATAATCCACCACTGGGTTTTGAAGGCTGCCAAAAACAGCAATAAAGGGGCAAATGGGGTGGGGGAAAAGAAACAAGAGAGAGGGAGATCTTCATTAAACCAAGCATGGAGAGAAAACCGGGAGGAAAGGAATTAAATTATGAAGAAACAAGGGAGAGATATGGTGTGTGAGAATATCAGAGAATTAGCAGAGGGACAGAACAAGACCCAACAAGCAGAGAGGAGAAAAGAAAGAGCGCTGAATACCCAGATAAAGGAGACAGGATTATGAGTTGAGTCAAAGATTCCTTGAGTAAATTTAAGAGGGAGGGGGGGTGCTCCTAGCAATACCTGAAACACAGTTGAGCAAACAAATAAGAGATTCAGAAATTTCAGTGGAAAGTAAGATTAAAACATACCGGAGCATAAAAGTCGATCCATGTTGAGCTAACAATTCACTGGAGAGTCAGATGATAGATTATTTCATTTTCTATCCCAAAGGACGAAGAGTATATGAAAGATATTTGCAGAAAGTTTGTAGTGATTTTTTTTTCTCCTTTGACGTCATGATGATGGTTACATAGCTTCTTTATATCACTTCTTTTTCATTCCAAGTCTAATGATCTTGTCAGTCTAATAATCTATTTGTTTTTTCTCTCTACTCTCATTTAATCTTATTTATTCCATTTCATTTTTATTCCTTTCTTTTACTCTATCATTTGTATGTTTTTCATGGCTAACTAACTTTTCCTAAAATCCTTATTTGTTTATCAACCGGGTATTTAAACTTCACGGCTTTCCTTTTTCAATTGTGTCAGATAGAGATAGAGTCTAGAGTATTTGGATACCATTTAAGAAGTTTCTTTTTGACTTCTGGAAGCAAAAAAGTCAGAAGTTAGTTTGGGTAAGCAATTTTAAAATGACTTCTAGAAGCAAAAAAGTTAACTTTTTGTGAAGCAAAAACATTTTGCTTCTGACTTTTGCTTCTGGTATCCAAACACCCTATAAACTGGTAACTTTTTGGCGAGACCTTTTCAAGACTCTAGGTACTTAATTAAATCTAAGTATTGCATACTACCCTCAAACTGATGGCCAGACTGAGAGACTTAACGCTTGCTTGGAAACCTATTTGAAGTGCATGAAAGGTTTCAAACCCAAACAATGGTTCCAGTATCATACTAGTCTTAAAATGAGCACATTTAAGGCTTTGTATGGGTACAACCCTCCTCATCTTGCTTTTCCAGCCCAAGCTACCACTTTCATAGCAACATTTGAAGAGTAGGGATGTAGTTCCGGCAACCTTTAAGGATACTTTCCATAAAGCTCAGAAGATGATGAAACTTCTTTCCGACTTAAAGAGAACTGACATAAATTTTGAGGTGGGGGGCTGGTTTATCTCAAACTCCAGTCCTACATGCAAGCTTCCATTTCTATACGCAAGAATTTTAAATTATCTTCTAAATATTATGGCTCGTTCAGAGTGATTATGAGAGTTGGAAAACTGGCTTACAAGTTATAGCGTCCGCCAGGGACACGAGTTCATCCAGTTTTCCATGTCTCTCAATTAATAAAGACAATTGACCCATCCTTCACTCCTTCTCCACATCTCCTATTAGTAGATCATGGACGTTAGATTGTGGTAGAACCAACTGAGAATCTAGCTACAAGAACTATTCTCAGAGATGGTCATGAAGTTGTCCAATTACTAATTCACTGGATTAATGCCATTGCTGAGAATCAAACTTAGAGGATGATAGACACATTTTTGTGTCTAAATTACACTCGATTATCTATTATGATAGTGTTCGTTTTTGTACTTATTATGTCTTTGTAGGTATTTTCGAGAAATAAATAATTTGAGAAAAATTGGCTCGAAAAGTGATAAAGGCACCCGTGGAGAATTGATCAAGGCACCCAATCTTTGGATTGGGGGCACCCTGATAGACACATTTTTGTGTCTAAATTACACTCGATTATCTGTTTCGATAGTATTCGATTTTGTACTTATTGTGTCTTTTTATGTCTTTGTAGGTATTTTTGAGAAATAAATAATTTGGAAAAATCGGCTCAAAAAGAGATAAAGGCACCCTCATTTTGGATTGGGGGCACCCCCTTTTACATTTCAAAAACCGATTTTGGCGGGAACCCTAGTCTTATCGAGAAACTGTTGATAACCTTTTTGTACGTGATTTTAGGGATTTTTGGTACTTCCATTTAACCCAAAAGCAAGAAGAGATCAAAACAATATCAAACACGTCGAGCAACAACCTTTCATGCCGTGAAAAATGCTTTAAAACCGAGTTGTAGCCGGAGGAAAAAAAAAAAGATCACGCTGTGACAAAGTCAAATAGGAATTCAAGTTGGATTGGGACTCTTATTTGAGTCCTTATCAATTAAGGAAGATCCCTAGGGTTAGTAGAGACTATAAATAACATGAGAAACCAAGAGAATAAGGAGGGAGAGTTGCCAGAAAAAAATTCAGAGAAACTGGAAAATTATGCTGCTGGCCGGAGAAGAAGAAGACAGCGACAGTAGAAACTGTCGCTGATACTGTTGCTGAAACAGTCGCAGGTTCAGCTGCTTTACTGTTTAAACAGAACACTTACATAGGTTGCTTGTTTCCTGTTGCTTTTCTGCTGCTGTAACACGCTGAACCACTTCACTGTAACGCTTAAAAGCGTATCAAATCAGCTGTGTTACTTCCTTTTAACCTTTGTAAACACTTTTTGAGCAATAAAAGATTATTTTGAGTGTGTTTTCTCTACAATGAGCTAATCACCATTACCGGGACGACGGAGGAAGCTTTTACTTCAATAATTAAGTGGTATCTCTATTTTATTTATTTATTTACAATTCTTTTATTATTAATTGCTTGATTAAAATTGAAAAAATGGTTATTCTTAAATAGTTGTGTTGTCTTTTGATGAGTCATGCTTAGTTAACTACTCTTGATGTCTCATGCTTGGGATTTACAATTATTCTTCTAAAAACCTATCTTTGGCATATTTGGATTAAATCGAAAAAATAATTGCATGATTTTATCACTTAAGTTATTGGATAAAAGTGGAATCCTTGGTCTTGGTTCTTCCCATTATTTTTAAATCATCTTAACTTTAATCTGTTTTATTTTCTTTTATTAAATTTAGGTTTAGAAATTAAACCTTCACAAGTCCGAGAATCGAATCTTTTTACCACTATATTAAAACCACATCAATTTTTGGCGCCACTGCCGGGACTTGTTTTTAGGTTTAGAGTTTTAGATTTAGTTTTAGATTTATTTTTAGGTTTATTTTTATTATTTTACTTTGTTCCATTGTACGTTTCTTTTGGTATTTCTCTTTTTGCTACAGGTTGGATTTTGGATCGAAAGAAAGTAAGCCAAAGACTTGGAATTAAAGCTAAAAAATTGGAGTTAAAAGTTAAAGCTTAAAGAACGAAAAAGAAAACGAAGATTTTTCTTAATTAGATTTTATTTTATTTAGATTTTATTTGTTTTCTTTTAGAAAAGTGTATTAGGATTTTTATTATTTCTGTAATTTTTCTTTTGTTTTTTTGGACATTATTTTTGGGACTTTGGACACTTTATTTATTTTTAAACCCTACAGAAGGGTTTATTTGAATATAAACTGCTACAGGGAAGGACGACAATTACGATATTGTCTCGGCCCCTTGGGTTCGCACACTGACACATGAGTCGGTGGCCAGAGTCGACTACAACTGATTCATCCCCCGTCTGTTACGGGAGGTAAGACTCGATCAACCCACGAATCCCGAGCAAGTGGGTTTACTGTATTCCTTGGTATGCATATATGTTGAGGAATTGAATACGGTTTTACTTTTCTAGTAAATGGTAAGAACTGGCCATACAAGATAAGGACTCGGATTTCATCACCGTTTCCTTCTTGCCCGCTTTAGGAACACGTTAGCAAATGCGAACCTAAACCTTAAAATTTTGACTAGAAAGAGACCGATAGGGTAACGAGATTATAGGAAACTCGTTCAAAAGGACTGTACTTGTTACTTTATTAGCCTAACTCAAAGTTCAGGAAGATTATTTTAAGTTGATTAGAGCCGCCTTGTAACCCAGGGAAAAGTGCCAAAGAGGCAGGGTTATCAAGCTCCTTAGAGCTTATCCTGTTTCTCTTCGACTTAATCTAATTCGGATTATTCTAAGAGGTCTGCTAAAACTGTAACTAGTTGCCTTTCGAAGGAATAGAAGCTGGTCTAGAAACAATCTAAGTGGAACCATCATGCTTTTTGTTTGCTAGATTCTATAGGTTTGATTTGGTTGAGTCGGCCTTGCTTGTGTATGTTTAGAACCCTTTCCGGTAGGATTTATTTTTAGAGTTTTTTTTTGTATATATTAGGAAGTTTTTGTTAGAAAATGTCAAACTGGTATTATGAGGACCAATACAATGAATATCCGACTGAATTTCAAACTAGACATTATCCATACTATCATCATGTATGGATAGTAGTCGGGACCACCACCAACCTTTTAGAGGTTACTGCCCATACCAAGGTGATCCCAATTACTATTCGTACATACACCCGTCTTATGAACATGAAAGTGAGCAAAATTCTAGTTCTTTGTCTTGGAGGGATGCCCTAAAACAAATGCAATCTAGTACTCCCCATGATGATTTGAGTTATTTGTCATGGAGGAATGCCCTAGAGCAATTGCGACCTAGTTCCCATCATGAACCTATTACACCTCTAGAAGAATCACTCAAGAAGTTATCTGAGATAACACATGAGCTTAAATTAAGTATGGGGGTGACAATTAGTAGTCCAACTCTTCCTCTAGAAGAATCCCTCAAGAAGATAGCTGAGTATAGCAAGCAAATAACTGAGAATAACAAGCAGATGATTGAAGATAAAAATAGGTTCGTATTAAGTATGAATGAAATTTCTGCAAGGAAAATATTGCTCAATATAATCTTAATTCCCAATATAGTGCTACCCTTGATAGTTATTCACCTCCTCAAGAGGACGAGGATAGAATTGGTAACACTACTTATTTAGACGAGGTTAAAACATCTTCATATTATTATGATGATGATGATAGTATTGGTGAAGAACTTGAAATATACAGGCAGAGTGATCAAGAAATTGTCACTCCAGTTGTGCTTCACGATGATAGTGTTATTTCTAGTTCAAATTCAAATAATTTTAATGATTATTCACCTATTCAAAAGGAAGAGGATTTGACTAGAGATATCACTGTTTTAGACGATGTAGAACTCTCTTGTTTGAAACCGATAATGGTTTAGAGGAACGGGTTTATCCTGAGAATACTGTTTTAGAGTCCAATGATTTAGAAAGAATAGTCTTAGATAACAAACATAGACTCGTAGAGATTTTAAATATGAGTGAGGATGCACCACCGGATTATAACCTATAAGAAGCAATTGACCATTTTCGGGAATCTGACGATATAGAAATTAGGGAAATTGTGATTAGTCTATCTAGAGACACTGAAAACTTTAAGTTTGGGGGTGACTATCATTCTCCCTGTGCTTTACCTTTAACTCTTAGAAAGGTCCCTAACTTGGGACTTGACATATGTACATCTACCATTTTACAAGATCATCTTCAAACTAGATTCCCCGAGCCTGTTGACTTCCAGAAAGAAGTTCAGTTGTTAGAAACCCATCCTCTGGTCGATGTGGTTTACCTAGGTAGTAATACCAAGATTGACTTTGTTTTCCTACCAAAATATTTTCTTCCATATGTGGGAACGTTAGAATTTCAAATGTGTCAGTTATTAAGTTTTGAGACTAAGCCTAATTACTTTAGGAAATTAGAATCAACACATTTGCTTAAGAATGACCACCTTCATACTAGTCAACTTTGTGAGTCAAATGAGTCAAATCTGATTGACTTTAAGGATCCACAATTATTCAGGTTATTATTATGTGCTTCTAAGTTCTTAGTTGAGTTATTCCAGACTCTACAACCTGATTCTTTTGATCCTTCCTACGAGGAAATCCATCCCATGTAAATATTTTATTCAGACCCTTTTATAGAGCCTGAACCTGAACCACAACTAGAAATAGTTGTTGTAAACAGAAAACTAGATAAGGGTGTGCTCGGTTTGTTCATTTTCTTGGCCTGTTGTTTTTTCCTCTTATTTGTGATATCACTATTTGATCAGACGACACACAGTTGTTCCGATTATTGTTATATGATTTAATGAGGTGACTAATTCTTTCCTAGTCTGGCTGAAGACTTTAAACTTAGCACTTCTTGGGAGGTAACCCATGCTCATGAAACACGGTAATATATTTCCTTAACTCCTTTTCGTGAAGTGGTAAAAGTTTCTCCTTGTTCATATTTTATAATCATTCATCTTTAGAAACATTGAGGACACTGTTTGATTTAAGTTTGGGGGTAAGGGAGAAACTTTTTAGTGAAATAATAAAGCTCTATAATTTAGAAGCTTGTGAACACTTCAGGGTGACACTAACCATTCTAGGTAGAGGAAACTTAGCTCCTTTTCTATAGGAATTGGTGTGCCCAGTTAAATGGTCTATTCATAAAAGGACAGGGTTCAGGTGTTAGAAAAAGCATGATATTCGTCACCACATCTTGGAGTCTATCTCGACCATATCACTTTCTGTTTTTATTTTTGCAATTTTGTGTTTCTTTAAGTGATTTGGTGGGTCCCGGTATCAAATTGTTATCTCCGCTAGGATGAAATAGAGTGTTTGAGATCAAGCCCGATTCTAGCTTTATTCGAAAAAAAAAAAAAAAACAATATTGACACTTTGATAGCAATATGTGTGTTCTCCCTGTCTCCGTCGCCTAAGCAAGCGTGGAAAGCAGGATCCATGGGAACTATCACGTAAGATGCTGATAAGTTTATGCGCTTGGATTCAATTTGATCCAATCATGTTGTCAATATATTTATCGTTTTATAAATCGATCGTTGGGACCCTTGTATATACCAGTTGAGTCGATATTAGTATTAGGTTTAAGACCATGTATCTCAACCCATTAGGATTCATCCTGGCACTGACCTTCAGACAGATATGGGAAACACCGTTCACATTAGTCAACATATGCAACCTTCATATTTTCTATGTCCATCTTCTAAATCTTTTCATGTGATTGAACTGTGATAGATTCTGAGTCTTGTGGTTGAATGATTATCTGAGTAGAGCTTGTTGTCTTATATATGAATTTTAGTATGCTTGAGTAAACACTCGTGTACAGTAATTGGACTCATATAGGTTAATGATTCCCATAGCCGAAGAATTGAGTAAGCCAATTAAATAGCTTGTTTAGTGTCTATCCTTAATCGTTCACGAGTAGCTAAAATCTGGAGTAAAGGTTTTGTGGGTATACCTCTTGTAAACCCTCACGAGACAAAACTCGTCCACTAGGGACACCTAGGGGTTTAACAGCTTATTGCATATGCTAAATGTAGTCGCGATTCCTGCGAAAGTGAGTTAGGATTTCATTATTTTTTCTCGAGGACTAGCAAAATAGTAAGTTTGGGGGTATTTGATAGACACATTTTTGTGTCTAAATTACACTCGATTATCTGTTTCGATAGTATTCGATTGTGTACTTATTGTGTCTTTTTATGTCTTTGTAGGTATTTTTGAGAAATAAATAATTTGGGAAAAATCGGCTCGAAAAGAGATAAAGGCACCCAGAAAAGTGATAAAGGCACCCTCACTTTGGATTGGGGGCACCCCCTTTTACATTTCAAAAACCGATTTTGGCGGGAACCCTAGTCTTATCGAAGAGAAACTGCTGATAACCTTTTTGTACGTGATTTTAGGGATTTTTGGTACTTCCATTTGACCCAAAAGCAAGAAGAGATCAAAACAAGATCAAACACGTCGAGCAACAGCTTTCATGCCGTGAAAAATGCTTTAAAACCGAGTTGTAGCCGGAGAAAAAAAAAAGGATCACGCTGTGACAAAGTCAAATAGGAATTCAAGTTGGATTGGGACTCTTATTTGAGTCCTTATCAATTAAGGAAGATCCCTAGGGTTAGTAGAGACTATAAATAACAAGAGAAACCAAGAGAATAAGGAGACAGAGTTGCCGGAAAAAAATTCAGAGAAACATGAAAATTCTGCTGCTGGCCGGAGAAGAAGAAAACAGCGACAGTAGAAACTGTCGCTGATACTGTTGCTGAAACAGTCGCAGGTTCAGCTGCTTTATTGTTTAAACAGAACACTTACATAGGTTGCTTGTTTCCTGTTGCTTTTCTGCTGCTGTAACACGCTGAACCACTTCACTGTAACGCTTAAAAGCGTATCAAATCAGTTGTGTTACTTCCTTTTAACCTTTATAAACACTTTTTGAGCAATGAAAGATTATTTTGAGTGTGTTTTCTCTACAATGAGCTAATCACCATTACCGGGACGACGGAGGAAGCTTTTTCTCCAATAATTAAGTGGTAACTCTATTTTATTTATTTCTTTACAATTCTTTTATTATTAATTGTTTGATTAAAATTGAAAAAATGGTTATTCTTAAATAGTTGTGTTGTCTTTTGATGAGTCATGCTTAGTTAACTACTCTTGATGTCTCATGCTTAGAATTTACAATTATTCTTCTAAAAACCTATCTTTGGCATATTTGGATTAAATCGAAAAAAGAATTGCATGATTTTATCACTTAAGTTATTGGTTAAAAGTGGAATCCTTGGTCCTGGTTCTTCCCATTATTTTTAAATCATCTTAACTTTAATCTGTTTTATTTTTTTTTATTAAATTTAGGTCTAGAAATTAAACCTTCACAAGTCCGAGAATCGAATCTTTTTACCACTATATTAAAACCACATCACATCCCCTTTTCATTTCAAATATTTGGAAATGGCGGGAAAGAAAGAAGTTACGTGAGAAACTTCTGTACAATCTTTTGTTACGTGATTTAGAGTTTGGGAGTGATTCAAATTGTGCCAAAGTAAATTAGACATCCCAACTAAGTTAAAAACACGTCAAACAACGTGTTTCAAGCCGGAAAAATAGCCAGCAGAAGTGAATTTGGACGGAAAAATGGAGTCCGGCTATATTTCAGATAACACTAATTAGAGATTAAGTTGGAGTGGTTTTAAGAGTTCTAATCGACTTAGAAGAATCTCTATGGTTTGCTTACCCTATATATTCCGAAGAGAAGTGAATAAATGGAAAAAGGAGGCAGCCATAATCACCGGAAAAAAACTGGAAGAAGAAAAAAAATTCTGCTGCTGCTGCTGCGAAGAAGAAGAACCCGAAGAACAAAAGGAGCCCAAAAACTATCGTTGATTCTGTCGCTGATACTGTCGTAGCCTCAGCTGCTTCAGCCGTTCTTTTTCCACTGCACACACGGTCTGTACTCCTTTCATGTTCTCTTTTCCTCCTTCTGTAACGTAGAACCACATCGTCTGTAACGTTTATAAGCGTATCCAAACTTCTGTGTTACTTCTTTTTAACCATTGTAAGCACTTTTCGAGCAATGAAACTGTATTTTGAGTGTGTTTCCGTTATAATGAGCTAATCACCATCACTGGGGTGACGGAGGAAGCCTTTCTTCCAATAATTAAGTGGTATGTCTATTTTATCTATATTTTCTTTACAATTCTTTTATTATTAATTGCTTGATTAAAATTGAAAAATGGTTTTTCTTAAATAGTTGTGTTCTCTTTTGATGAGTCATGCTGGGTTGACTGCTTTTGACGTCTCATGCTTAGGGTTTACAATTATTCTTTTAAAAACCTATTTTTGGCATATTTAGATTAAATTGAGCATAGAATTGTTAGGCATATCACAGAAGTATTGGTGAATGGTGGAATCTTAAACCCTAGTTTTCTTCCATCTATTTTTAAAATCAAATATGTTTAATCTTATTTATTTTTATTAATTAAAAATTAGGCCTAGAAATTAAATCTTCACAAGTCCGAGAATCGAATCTATTTTACCACTGTATTAAAACCACATTAGAGGACGCAAACAACAATACAACTCACTTCCATGACCTTTATCTTTAAGGACAAGGATATTTTTCGAGAGTGAGATAATGTCATGTACCTCATTCAGTTATCCTAATAATTGAGTAGTTCTGTGGGTGCCTCTAACAATACTAGTCGTTATTTAGTTGAGTCTATGATTTAGTTAGTTGTGTTATTGGTTAGATTGGATACCAGGTGTCGACTGGTAAATGGCCAGGTATCGAGTTAGGGTTTAGGCATTATATATATATATATATAAGAAAGGAGAGTTATATCATCATCGATTATCATTAATACAAGTATTACTTGCGGCTGCTATTTGCAGAGTCACCTTGTTCTTCATTTTATGTTATTATTGTACTAAGTCTAGTACACATTACAATTCGGGAAGAAGATGAACATCATTCAACTAGGTCTCAATCAACTCAGTACTGAGTTCCGATTCAGTTAGGTCTGAATTAAACGATTTGGGTACGACTGTTTTACTACCACGTAGGTAATAACTGCCGTTAAACACTTAAATAGGACAAAAAGGATCAATTGAGAGGTATTTTCATAAAGCTGGGAAAAATGACGACATTTTATCAATGAGGTTTTTAGGAGGGTATTTTATTAAAATCCCCTAAAATTTATTTGAGAACTAGAATTAGCGATACTCATGTTTTACCTCAATTGGCAGTAACATGATTTACTCCATCCAAGCCGACGAGTATAAAAAATTTCCTTTGTATGAATATGTTAGGCTTTTTCCCATATGGGCTAAAATAAAGGGAAAAAGAATATGTGATCCATTAACTGGGGAGTTACAACTGATCAAGGTAACCCCACTATTCTTTCTCATCTTTAGAAAAACCACCCACTATATCTATCGGGTAACTACTTTATGATGGCTAGGGGTTAGTATACAGAAAATATAGAAAAAAAAATAAGAATTAAGGTCACCAAAACCATTCTTATTCTTTATACACCATCTAAAATTGAGAAGGAGGGTTTGGAACCAAAATTCATAGCAACTAAGAAATTAGGACAAATTCAAAGGATTAAACTTTCAAATAGCAATGACTGAAGGTATTTATTTTTGATCGTTTTTACTTTCGCTTCTAATCGGTGTATGTTCATATTCTGTGATTACATTAACTCTTACAGACTCTAGAAATAAGAGAGAGGAAATGAAATGAAAGATTTCAAAATCACACACTGCTGTGGTCTGACGTAGTTTCTACTGCCAATGGCGACGACTTCATCTCCATCAACAAAATCAGGTTTTAGGGTTAGGGCTTCTTCATTAACACCAAGCCTTATCATAATAAACTTCTTATTCATCTTCAATGTCTCCATTACTACTTCTTATCAAATTGATCCAACTTTTCAAAATCCCACCCCTTCGGTTAAAATCACTTATAGTGACCACTGTAATTCAGTAGTCCCTGTATCTAAATCAAACAATATAAACCTATCACCATCAGAATTCCTTCAACTACAAAATGGATATTACAATGGTGGTGATAAATTTCTGTCTCAGAATCTTCAATCTTCATTTAATTCCCCAAAATCGTTAGTTTTTCGCACCCGGAATCTTTACAGTACTGATACAGAAGGTATTCAGAAAGTTGAAGCAACCTTGATTTTCAACAAGATATCCTACTGCTTTGAATAGAACGACTTATGGTGGTGGTGGTGGTGGTGGTGGTGGTGCATATCGACATGGTAAATTTCGATATCGAGGAGGTCCTAGATATAGATTGGGGAGGAATAGATTGAGTTTTAGTTTACAAGGTTTTTATTCACAATCTACTGGGAAGCTTTGTATGGTGGGATCAGCTAATACTTACTCAAGAGAAGGTAATATGCTTGAACTTTCTAGTGTGTTTAAGCTTAATTATCCAAATAATTAGACTATTATGACTAGTTTGATCAGTGGTACTTTGGAGAGTGTGGGTAATACTGATGATAGAGTCAATTACTTTGAACCTACATCTATATTAGCATTTTCTCAGAGGAATTATAATTACACTTTATCTTTGAAGGAGTATGAGAATGGGTTCGAGAATCCGAGTAATGATGAGGAATTGTTGTCATCTCTTGGTTTCGATTCTGTTGGGGGGATTTGTTCGGCGTTAATTAGATCGAGTAATGGCTTTGAATTGGAGTATGAAAATAGTTGCGTTGATGCTGGTAATTGTAATGTTCTTGGTAGGAGTGTAGATTTTTTGCCGGATTCTATGTTTTTCAGTGGAATTCAGTGTTCACCAGATAAGAAAAGGTTGAGGTTATTGATTGGTTTTAAAAATGGACTTACTTCGGATATCATGATGCTTTGATTCCTAGTACAACATTGGTTGGGGAAGGAATGAGGAGAAGAATCAGCTACATGTAATTGCTTGTAGGATTTTAAATTTTACGGATTCGTTGGCCAATGCATCTGTCGGTAATTGCTCTATGAGGTTGAGTTTGAGATTTTCTGCTGCTCTGTCGGTCAGAAGTAGGAGTACTGTTGTTGGAGAAATATGGAGTAATAAAACAGTAAATGATTCTGATTATTTTGATAGAGTTTTGTTTCAAAGTTCTGCTAGTAGGATGTTGCGTGTTCAAGGTTTGAGGTACAAGTATAATGGTAATGGGACTGCGATTAATTCGTGTATGGAGAAGAAGTCCCTGAAAAATATGGGAAAGAAATACCCTGACGGGTATTCATATGACATGAGATTCGACATGTCAGTTAAAGATAGTAAGGGAAAGGTGGCTTGGGGGTACTCGGTCCCTCTATCTGTAGGTGATGAATTTTATAACACCCTTCCTTATTTTCATAGGCTGGGTTTTGTCTACCAGGGGCCTGGAATACTTAATGCTAACCACAGCCAGAGCCGCCTTCTTAATATCAGCTACGTGATAAGCTTCACGCCTCCAACGGGTTTCAGTTTTGCGGGAAGACTCTCTTCAAATAATATGACCTTAAATCAGAACAAACCATATGATATTGCAGCAGAAGGCATCTACGATACTAAAACAGGAAGCTTGTGTATGATGGGTTGTCGGAGACTATGGTTAAATCATCAGAACTCAATAATAAGTGATTCAATGGATTGTAATATCAGCATCAGCATTCAGTTCCCTCCATTGAATTCAAATAGTGGAGAGACTGTCAAGGGATCAATACAAAGCACAAGACCAAACACAGACTCCCTTCACTTCGAGCGTTTAGAGTTGTCTTCAAGGGCAATGTACTCAACCAGGCAAAAGAATCCATCTGGAGAATGGATTTGGAAATTACCATGGTTCTGATATCTAACACTTTAGCTTGTGTATTCGTTGGGTTGCAGCTCTATTACGTAAAGAAACATCCTGATGTGATTTCATCCATCTCAATTGTGATGCTTGTCATTCTTACTCTGGGCCACATGATACCTCTGGTTCTGAACTTTGAAGCCTTGTTCTTTACAAGTCATTACCGTCAGCATGTCTTGATTGGTAGTGGTGGATGGCTTGAGGTGAATGAGGTGATTGTGAGGGTAGTTACAATGGTAGCTTTCTTATTGCAGTTCCGACTTCTCCAATTAACTTGGTCAACGAGAATGAGTAACGAAGGCCAAAAGGGATTATGGAATGCTGAAAAGAACTCTCTGTGTGTTACGGTACCGATGTTTATAATTGGTGCATTGATTGCTTTGATGATCCACTGGTTCAAAAGTCATTATAGTCGGGCTCCACAACTCCATGGACATATTCTTCTTAGTGACCAGAGTCATTCTATTTTGAGGGACATGAGATCTTATGCCGGTTTAGTCCGGGACAATTTTCTACTACCCCAAATCTTGCTCAATATATTCTCAAACTCAAAGGATATGGCTCTTTCTCCTCTATTCTATTTTGGAACCAGCATAGTCCGGTCGTTACCACATGCATATGATCTCTACAGGCTTCACAGTTATGCAAATGTGGATCCTGAGTTTGAGATTTATGCAAAGCATACGGGAGATTTTTTTCCCACCGCATGGGATGTTATTATCATTTGTGTAAGTTTGCTATTTGCTGGTCTCATTTACTTCCAGCAGAGGTTTGGTGGTAGGTGCATACTTCCTCAGAGATTTAAACAGCAGTCAGTATATGAGATGGTACCTATTGATAGCAGCGAGGGACTGTAAAAGGGTAACTATCCACACATCCAAACTTTTCCCTTTTTTTATACTAGGGTCTTCTTCCATACTTGTGGATACAGGTAAAGGCGTGTTTCGACAGAGGTATAAATTCTCATTTTTTTAGTTTCTATATTTCTTAGTAGTGATTCATTATCTGTAAAACAAGCATCTAAGAGATGGGTGAATCTTTAGATTATGATATTCTTGAAGTAGACAAACTGATAGTGTGTTTAGAGGGAAGATGTAATTAGTTTTGGGGAGAAAAAATAAAAGTGGATGCTAATTGTTGTGGATCAATTTTAAGCCTTTTAATTGTTATACCTTTTGGCATGTATTCTGACAGGTTCTAGAAACACGATTTCATTGAAAGCAAGTGAAAGATTACTGACATCTCAACAACATTTTGTGATATAACTTATATTAGGGGGTTTAATATTTATAATACTCAATCTCTCCACACACATCATTTTATATGAACTGTAATCAAGTTTTATATGAGGAATCCAATAGCAGCATCATGTGCTTTTTCTGATGGAGGTGTGGTGGCTGGGAGTGGTTCATATTCTGACTTCTATTCTGATTTCTATTGTGATTTCCAATCTGCAATGCATTGTTCATCTTCTTTTCCAGGTACTGGAAGAAATGAGAAGGTAGCCCTGTAGAAATTATACATGTCCTTCAGTTCTCCTCCGATTACTTTATAAGTAACAGACTGTCCCTCCACCACCTTCTCTATCCTCTGCGTCGACTCTCACGTAACTGTGAACAGCTGTGTATACACAAACACATATTAAAAACAACAGATTTGTTCATCTGTTCTTTCACCTATAACACAGTTACTCAAAAGGAGGGATTAGCGGTCTAGTAATGAATTATGGAAATGATCTATTTATTTATTTTTGTTTCAGGGTTATATAATGTACATTAAACATGTAGTCAGCCAAGACAGAAGACTAAGTGATGCTTAGCCAGGGCTGTGGAAAACCCTAATATAATGGTTGGTTTTGCTGGTGAGAGTGGTGAGACACTCACCGCTGTTCATGCATGCGTCCACATAGAAAACTAAAGGATCTATCCAAAGTGCTCTGAACAATATTACTCGGTCTAATCTGATGTTCTTATTTTTTTGATAGTTTGTAAGAATAGAAGATCAAACATGCAAATGCAAACACTGTTTTTGTTGTTGCATCTGTAGAAAAGTCTAGAGAGAGAACTGACCAGGGCCAAGCTTGAACACCCTGAGACTGCTAGGGCTGCCATCACCCTTTATGTATTCAGCACCAGAGAGCATATCTGGGTTAATTTTGCGGATGATTTTATCATCTCTGTACATACTCCATGCTTTACTTGCAGGAATGTTGAGAACAGCTTCTTCTCTCAAGCTCTGCATCCTAATGTCCTTCTCTCACTCTCTGTTTGATAAGCTTGGCTCTTGGTTTGCTGTGTGTATGTGTGTGGTGTTTCTTTTATAATAGGACACTGAATCATCACACTCGGCCGAGAAATGTAAATCTAAGCCCAACAGTGTGCTCTTCATAGAGTAGGGACTAGTCTCTCTCTCTCTGGGAGCCAGATTCATTGAGTAGTCCAAACAAAGACGAGTGGCCATCCATGCATCGGCTGTTGAGGTTATCTCTTTAATGCACTGTGTCTTCTACCTAAAAATATTACAAAAAAACAAAATCAAAGTAGTCTAGAAAAAGAAGCATAAATGCCAAACCCCCTTTGTATTTTCTTTTACAAGAAAAGTCACTGATGTAACCTCCACCTTATGTTATGTGTGTGTACGTAGACATTCAACTTTAGAAGTAAAAGGTATAACAAGAGAATCCACCGTTTTCAACTAGGAAATCTGAGCACATTAATGATTAAACCTTGTAGTCGAAGCTACTGCGCTTTTTGTTGTTGCTGTAGTACCTTTTGTTCTCTCTGATCTAATCCCCTAGCGCCTTAGGGCTAAATCCGTGTAGATCACTGTTTGCGTAATATACTCAAGACTATCCCTCTTTCATCGGTGGGCGAGTGGTATATGCTCTTTTTGTTAAAGTTGAACTGAGAATTGGAAGACAACTAAAGAATTGGGAAAATTCAAAGCAAGTGGAATGCCATTTCTATTGAGAAATTTTACATACTAGTGATATACACATTGCTAGTTCAGTTAGTGAACTACTAAGAACATACGAAATTCTAATGACGCTAATTAAGCTAAGAATGGATATATACGACTCAAGAAACTACCGCCCAAGATAAGAATCAGTATATAATATAAGAAATCATGCATATCAAAATAAGGAGATGATGATGATGATGAGCAACCGCAACCCCAAAAATGCTGCCTTCCATTTAGTTTCAGATATCAAAATAGCAAACCCTGAACACAAACAGGAAATGCAGAAGTCAGATAACTAAAAGCAACAAGGGTTAACTGAAGAACCAAAACAAAATGGAACATGAATTTTGTGGCACTCTCAGTCTTACATTAAAAATGACTAGAGAAAGATCTTGGTTGTCAGCAATACACAAAAGAACATCCTCTCATGCAATTGGTAGGGTTCCATCAGCTCTGGAAGTCAGGATTACGCGTAATCAACAGTTAAAATGGAATATGCAGTTGACAATATAAATCAACAGGCTTTACACGAAATACCAACTGATAAACCATATTGAATGGAACAGTTGCAGAAACATTAGCATTGTCAATCTTACATTCAAATTGGCAGGAAAAAGTTCTCCGTTGCCAGCAACAGACACAAGAACACCTCTTCGTATCATTAGTTTAGGTCCACCAGTAAATCTGTGGCACATAATGTTTACAGCACCAGTAATTAGGATTATGCACAACATCAGTTATTGCAAACTAAAAAATGGATGATACTTAATAAAACAGATCCACATACTTTACAAGAAACACATACTCAGTAACAAGCTAAAAATTTCAGAAATCAAATGTAGATTAAGGTTTTACCTCAGTACTCAAAGGTAAACTATTTTCCCGCTAGAATACGAGATATCTGAAGACCTCTACTGAATGCTTCATTGAAGAGTATCCTAGTCTGCATTGACTGGAAACCAGGGAGCCACGATAATAGTGCTACAGGGGCCAAGACGATAATTCCAAGCAGAACATCATACAGCCGAGCCAGTGACACAACAGTGTCCCATAGCACAGTCGACTGCAGAAATGGCCTGATTACCTGTGCAATCGAGAGTAAGCCCCATCCGGTAGGTATGAAAGCCAACATCCCCGTTAGGAGATCAAGGACTCGGAACTCGGTGAACTCCAATAAAATAACAATTACAAAAACTGTAAGCAGAAGGACAACCCACTGAACCAGGCGATATTTCGAGTGTTCTTTGGCAGCGTACTTGTCCTGAGCATATCCAATTATCACATAAATCCCAACAACAAAGATCACGAAAATCCATGAGAGTAAGTAAACTGCTATACTGGTGTTTCCATCGGCAATTCCAAGTTGGTATACAACCCCATACTGAAAAAAGAAGAAACGCAGATCTAGAATTATCTCCAACAACTTCCCCCACAAGCCTGTTGTTCTTAGATGGTCTTGTTCTTCATACCACCACGTTTCCCAGCTCTGATCCGCTTTTGTGAACACGCCACCTTTATACCATATCCAGCTCATGAACTCCTCAAAGTCATATACAGTTTTTAACCAATCAAATCCTGAAGGGTTGAAAACGAAGGGTGCCATGATCCATGACACTACCAGAAACCAGCTCGTGATTGTCATGGCTATGTAAAAAAAAGTATCTTTCGCCATTGGGCTGTGAGCAGCATACACTGTTAGTATGACGCCAAGTTCTATGGCTTTCATAAAATGGCTACGAGCATAGAGTCTATAATTTTCACTGAAGCTTTTGTGCTCCACAACAAAGCCACGACCTGTTGCTCGATACTTAGCACCACCATGAAGAATGGTTCTGCCGAAGTAATGGGTGCGAGTACCCATTGAGAATGTGTAAAAGACAGATGCCAGCTGGAGTTGCATCGTCAAGAAATCCCATATTGCCGGAAGGAAGCCATGCTCGAGAGTATTTTCCACAATCATTGGAAGGGCAGTGAACATACCAAGCTGGATCACAAACTGTTGATTGAGGATTGCACCAAATGCTTTATTATTAGAAGAATTTTTCATAGAGTCCTCAATGCCACTGAGAGCAAGATAAAGTCGCCCCCAAACAAATGAATACACAGTAACAATCACCATCATCGTGTTAAAGAAGAACCCAACGGTAGTGTAGAAAAACGAAAGCATCCGGAAAAAGTCAAGTCTATGACCTAAACGATAAACATCTCTACTAAGAGCTTGTTCACCATTGCCGCTGGCAACTTTGGCTTCAAACATTGATATCTGATTCAACCCAACATCTCTTCCTTTGCCAACTTGGATGTATTCATGGTGTGTCACGTTACCACCTCTTAACGTGCAATTGAAACCGGCGAATATGTCCTCACTGATGTTGATTACTCTTGATGCCTTGCTAATGCCACCTCGAGATAAGAACCAAAACCTGTCAAACACATCTGGGTGCCCATAATGCATCCTCACCTTCAAAGGGTTTGCAAGAACACGCTGACCTAGGGTGACAAAACTTGTCTCCTGAGCAGACATAAACCAAGCGAGGGATGATACAGAACCAGTAAAGACGTTCTCCCGAACTCCTAAGATAGTAGGTTTACGAATGCCATAATATTTGCTATATTCCTCCAGTAGATTACGCATCTTAAGAGCTTCCTCAAAATAGTTATCCTGGTTCATATCAATGGTCTGAATCGCGTCACCTCTAGTGAAGATGATTGCATGGTTCTGATTCTCCGGTTTACCCTCTCCAAGCTTCAAAGGACCTGGTAACTTTATCCTATAAATCTCTACCTCCTTCTTCAGCTGCTGATCATACTTCACAAGAACAGAATAATACGCCATTTCATCCCTCCCTATTTGAACCTCATCAACATAGGCCACTCGAAGAGCTTCATTGTTCCTCATTAAATACAAAATTTCCTCAGCACGTGGGTCTTTCTTTGCTTTCTGTGTCCCGTAGATCTGACATGCCACTACATATGTGAACTTCATCATAGCAGCTCCAAATTCGTGGCCTTTAAATAACACACTAACTCCGCTACTTGCCCTACTCAGACCACCTTGCAAAGACTGTGACATATGCAAAGATAGTGACGCATGCAACCCTAGACCATCTAAACCACTGTCTCTTCTCATGGAAGAAAGTCCAACTGCTCCTTCTCTAATGTCCATTTCAGATGCGGAATCTAAGTAAGCCAGCATTGTAAGAGCCTTATAGTAATACATCATTCCTCTTACAGTACGTGAAAGTGTTTGGCCTCGGCAAGATGCCCAAAGACGTAGATCCCTCAACTTGGTTGTCCAGATCTCCTCTTCATCGACCATACCCTCTCTGTGCATGCGTTGCAGGAAGTTGCTCCATTCATCTGCATAAATCTTTTGCAAATAAAACAAGGTAGATATACCATCTTCATTCTCAGTTCGCAATTGTTCTTTGCCGTACACGACTTCTTCATTGTAGTAAGGAGTCAAAACACTGAAAGCCATCATTTTCTCAACTTCTGGAGCATGAGGCATGTTCATAAACAGGGAATTGCTGAAGAAAGCAATACGACGCCGTGCCTCAAGATTTATTGGTAGATTATGCAATGAATCCCTAGAAGTGAGAATAGTATGCAAACGCCGTAGCTGGCGATAGAAGGAATCATTATCTTCATCCAGTAATTCAATAACATCATCAAATAGTAAATCCTTGCTGGATGTATCCTTCAGACTTGCCAACCCATCTTCCTTTAGCTGCTCCTGGGTCCTCTTCACCTTTGAGAAGTCTCTGATGTAAATCTCGTGAAGGGCCTGCAATGTAGTGGCAATTTTGCACATATCTTTCTCAGAATTGAGTAGGAGCTCAACAAGGGCAACAAATTTGGCATGAATATCTGGCAATAATTTCGTCAGGTACGTCTCTGTAAACTTCCCATACTTAAGAGCTTCATCAATCTCAAAGAACAACTTTGTAAGAATTGAATGATCCTCTGTACGAGGTTTGATGATCTCGAGAAGTAAGTGCTTGATGCTATCATAAGCTTCAATGACAGCACACCTCCTATACTCATTCTTGCAGACCTTCAACCAGAGAGACCGATCAGAATAATGACCCGACTCTTTTGCATGCCCAAGAGCTAGCAGTAATTCATTACACAGGAGTAAACAAGGCCACCGGATAACCCTGATTCTCCAAGAGTTCTGTGGCAGTTCCATGAGCTCGAGCTCGCGGTCACAAATTATATCTTCCTCCCTGAAATTCGTAAGGATCTCATTCCATATTATTGCAAACTTGGTGGCCTCCACCTGGTCCATTTCGATCTTCTTGTAAGGCCGGCCTAGCCCATATCGAAGCTTCAATCGGTGCATCGCATCATTCAATTTGCTCCTCAACGAACGCCTATCCTTGAACAACTGTTCCTCAGGCATAAGATTAAATTGCATTGCACTAGAGAAGAATTGAAACCTAAGTCTCAGTTGTTCAATATTTCGGATCTCTCCCAAATGCGAGAATAACCCAACGATTGCCCCAACAAGAGAGGAGAAAATGGAATACCAAATCTGCAAATCCATGAGATAAATCAGAATCACTGGAAGCCATAACATACCGATGGCCAACTTGTTGGTGTTAGAAAAGAACTCATGCCACTTGTAGTCTATCCTGTTGAGCTTTAAAATGGCTTTTGTTGGATTGACCAAGGGTTTGATCTGGAGGAAGTAACTGAAGCAGAACTTTGAAAGCAAAGTGAAAAACCAAAAGGTCATATACTTTAGGTTGTCAACAAGTCCCTCTCTGAGACCACGGCCAACAAAAGTTCGCGTCTGAAACCACCACGTGAAAGCATAAAAGATCTTCCAATTGGTCTCTTCAAGAATGTTCCTAACCCAAGGAGTAATAAACAGAGTCAATGCCAAAACCTCTGGAACTAAGAAGAACAATGCTGCCAATAAGAAATTCAGTAACCTATGATTAGCTTCATCTGACCATCTACCATCATAGTTTAACCGGGACCGGTCATAGTTTCTCTGGGACCAAATCCTTCCATAGAAAACACCAAAGACAATTATCCACCCAATTGCAACAAAACCTTTTAGAACCATTCTTACACCAAGTAAAACATTCTCCCTCGTAACCAAACTATACTGAGTTCCAGCATCAAGTATTGTTTGAAGAAATCTAAGACCTGACCAGGTAATAAAAATAGTAAGAACCGATACCTGAACATCTCTATCCTCTAATGCTTGCCAAGGAAATTTTTGACCTCCCCAAGCAACAATAACAGCAGCTTGAAGATACAAAATGAGCAAAATCCAAAGCCGATCAAAACTTCGAAATATATTCCAAAATGATCTTTGTTCAACGTACCCAGTTTTACCAATCCCTTTCCCTTGCTTTTTAGTAGTAAAAAAATTACTCGAGGTATTAATAGGCCATTTCAATTTTGAAAAACATCGTCTCCTCCAAAAATACTCATTAATATCATCATAATTCCTCCAAGCAGAATGAGGAGCAGTACCATTTCTACTATTCTTAACTTCTTCACTAAGAATATTATAAAATGGAGTAATAACAAGATTCAAAAACCCATTCTCACCACTAATGGAAGGAATAAACGGCGCACCAGTATCCGGATCAGAATACTCCTCTAAAATCATATTCAAATCCTTAGCCATATGATGAAAAATGTAACACAAACATTCAGGAACAAATCGAATATTGGCAGATTCTCCCCAAATCAAAAGAAACAAGCAAACATACAATAACTCTTTTCTAGGATCTAAATACCTATCAGCAATAAAAACATTAGATTTCCTGCCCAAATAAGAACACCAAGAAGTATAATTAGAAAGCAATTTCTTACGAAAATGGGCAAGTACCGTTAAATCAAGAGAATCAACATTCTCAGGTGGAGGTTGTTTCCTCATCTGTGAATTAGCTAAATGAAGTACTAAATGTTCTCTCTGATTACGAATATTATCTGCTTGAAAACCAAAGAAAAAACCTAACCAATCAAGTAAATCATACTCATCTTTCCAATGAATAAATGGTGGTTTCCTTAGGTCTCCAACTGTTTTAAGTGCTGTGGCTATCGCTCTTACTTCTGGATAACGCAACGATGGATGGTCTGCTATTAGATCATGTATTGGTATGATGTTGTATGCTCTTCGGGTATTAGGGTTATGATGAAAACTGTTTGGTACTCCGTGATGAAGTGGAGGCCGGTTATGCGGTGGTTGTGTTCGTTGCCGGAGATTCGCCATGGCATAACAAGACAGAAGCAAAGAGAACACAGTAGAGTTTAAGTCGAGAGCTATGGGTTTTTTTTAGAGATAGAAGTTTTTACTATACAAAAATGCCTGAACTCCACTGCAGTAATTTACTTTTTTGAGTTAAACACTTATTCTGGTGGGTCCGCGAGGAGGAAGAATATGCTTTTTTTTCACCTGAGTTGTTTGTACTCTTTCATTTCTTTTAAGTGCCGTGATTTTTTATGTGTAGCTCGAGGAGGATGAGGGTTGAGGATTGTAAAGATGATGGTCGTAATTAGGGAGGACTATAAGAAATAAAGATTAAGCGAACAGAGAGTGGGAAAATGAATCAACTGTTTAGCGTGAATATTGTCGTTTCTTTCAAAAAAAAAATTATTAATCGCCCGTGAGTGTGGGTATATAGGATTCAAATTTCCTGACCGGGTAATATTTGGTATTTGAAGTGTGAGTCACCGAAGGAGCTTAGCTTAAAAGCAACGGCTCCTTTTGACTGTTTGTGTGCTTTCAGCTTTCCTAGTATGTTTGGACCCAGTGTGAGTTTATTTTACAAACTAAAAGAAGACTATGCTGTAGACTTTAGTCGTCAGCCACTTTTCATCATCAGCCAAACACAACAGGATAGAAAACGATAGACAACACCAAACCTTTTCCCTCTTGCTCGTTTATGATGCATTAAATCACTAATAGCATTCTCAGTGGTACCATTAAATTATGGACTGAATCTAGATTTGATCTTTGATCAATCTAAAATCAATCATAGTGGGGCAATTAAATTTAGGTTTCGATCTAATATCTTTATTGTTTGGGATCAAAAATAGTCTCAGAACTAGATCAAACCATATTATGGTGGAGCGTTAACTTAGCCGTGTGTCTCGTACCAGGCGTGACGATGGCTCACCATCTGGTGCCAGATGTTTAACTAGACGTGCGTTTCATTTGTCAGGTGTGAACCAGAATGCCGCCTGATGAAACGTTCGTCCAACGGAACGTAACGCCAAAAGTACGCTTGGTAATCAGGCGTACGCCTATATTAACGCTCGTACTGGGCGTCTGGCTAAGACAAAGCTTGTTGTGGGCGTGATTCTAATAGAGCGTCTGTGTGTGGGGCGTGCCGCTAAGCGAGCGCCTGTGTGTGGGGCATGATTCTAAGCGAGCACCTCTTCTAACCGTTGAGATAGCCGTTGAGATTTGTTACCGTTGTAACGGCTATATTTTGGTATACCTATAAATGAATTGGTTGATTGAGTATTTCATATACTACTAACCCATTTCCATTTCATTTGTATAAGAGAAAATTTTTCTTTTTTTTTTCATATATGTGTCTTTCAAATCAGTTAGAATTATGACACCAAAACCACGAGGTCCAAATTTTACTACATTTGAAGATGTAGCGATGTGTAGAATTCATTTATCAATATCTCAAGATTGTAGTGTTGGTTCCGATCAATCAGAAGAAAAATTATGGTCTCGCATCTTAAGTGGGATGAAAAAAGTCATCCCTTCAATGTCGGGGCGCACTTGGACCTCCATTCAGAAACGATTTCAGAGAATAAGTAAAGATGTGGCGTTTTACTCTGCAAAAGAGGCGGAAGTGGAATGTGAACACCATACTGGATGGGGCCCCAAAACAAAGGTAAGTACTCGTTTAATTTTTGTCTAGACATTATTGTTTTGAATCGTATATCGTCCACTAAACTTTTTTTATAAAAAATAACATATTGAAGAAGTAAGGAAGCTTTTCAAGGAAGCTAATGGTGGTAAAATATTTAAGCATGAAGAGTGCTACGCAGTTATGTTAAAAAATATCAAATATTCACAACGATCGACAGTTGTTTTCGATTCATCACAAGCTGAAGAAGATTCTGAAAGTGGCGAGGAAGATCGGGAAAGACAGGAAATAAGCCAAGACCATTCCAGTGGCGATGAAAAAATAGGAGATATACCTAACACATATAAACATCATATGGGAAAAAAAGAGGCTAAACGACTGAAGAAAACAAGGAGAGCAAAATACAATGGCCAACAGGAAAAGATGGAAATAATTATTAAAGACCAACAAAACTTCAACACCAATTATACATAACAAACAAAAATGAAGATGGCGCAAAGAATCTGAGTTTGCAGCAAAACTAGCTGAGTCTACGGCAAAGTTTGCAGCAAAACAAGCCAGGAAAAAAAAATTTGACACAAAGAAAGAAGCAGACGTTGAGTTTCGCATAATGATGATGGATGTCTCCGGGTTAGATGCCGTAACAAAAGAGTACATCGAACTTAGGAAGGCAGACATTTTACAAAGAAGGAGCAGTCAAGCTTAAAACATTCTCGGATTAGCTGAAACCTTAATTATTTGGATTATTAATGAATTGGCAGTTTCAGTTTCTACTTTTTTGATTTATATATTTATTTATAAGATAAGTAGCAAGAGGTTAAAATTTCCAGTTTAGTTTTGAATTAATAGTGTTATTTTAAATGTTAATGAACTTCCAATGTACCTTTTCCTTGAATTAAACTTTAAATTTCGAGTAATTAAGTAATTTAGATGAAAAAGAACTATCAACCACTCATTTTTTCGCATTAACATCAACACGATAAAAAATACACATTCAAGATACGAGCCTATCTACTCTTCTCCTACATGAGTAGATAAGTGAGATTGTTTAAATTTTTCGGATTGACAAAGTAAATAATTGAAACGTTGGATTCTACTGAATAGACTGTTATTATGGACCTACCAGTCTCAAAAAAAAGAGACTCGTCGCTTCTTTCTATATCATGCTTTAGTCGTTGTACACGGACCAAACACCTTTCATAATTAGGCGTCCACAGGGAAACATATCCTACCTTTGAATAGACTTTTATTAAATATCAAGCTGGAACAGAACAAAGTCGTCACTTCTTTAAATATCAAGCTTTAATCTTTTATTGAATATTGGAAAATTATTTTCATTAAAAAAAGGCTCTATATATACCCTTTTGTTCCCATTTGGAAACCACACCTTCCACATTTCAAATAACCTAATACGAAAATTTTAGTATTAATGCAGAGAATTTTACCATTGAGGAAGATTTATCTCTTTGTCGAAACATAGTATTATATTATCCAGTAAGGGGTCATGAACGTCGGATGAATGGTTCAATGAGAATGGAATGATTAGAACATATCCATGCTAACTTATGTAATGAAACCGGTAACCCCAATAACCGGAACAAAGCAGGACTTTTTTGTTGATTTCAGGAAATATGTAGGGCAGTACTACAATTTCCAACTTTAATCGCTAAGGTGAATGAAAGAAGAATTAGGAATGAAACTGATGACGAAGTTGTTGCCAGATCTCTGGAGGAATGGAGAAAATGGAAAGGTTCAGATTTCATGTACCAACCTCATTTCGAGATCCTAAGGGTGATGGAAAAATACAACCCTTTTGTGTTGATTGTTCTTCGAAGATGTTTAGATATCCATCCATGCCCTCATACCACTCGTTGAAGGTTTGATGATAGGTTTTGTGGGTATATCTGTTTGTAATCCTCACGAGACATAACTCGTCCGTTGGGGCCACCTAATGGTTTAAAGGCTTATTGCACGTGCTTAGTGCAACGCGACTCCTGCGAAAATGAGATATCTTAACATCTACTGATGTATTGTAGTTCTGAATAAGTGATATTGGTCATTTATGATACTTCCGTTAATTTATTCATTACAACGTAGTAAGTATATTGATAATACAAGAGCTAAATAGTAGACCTAAACTCACTTTCACAGGCATCGCGGCTGCACTTAGCATGTGCAACAAGCCTTTAAACCCCTAGGTGCCCCTAGCGGCCGAGTGGTGTTTCGGGCGGGTTTACAAGAGATATGCCCACAAAACCTATCTGCATGGTTTATAAATTATTATTCGTCACCAAAATCCGATCATAAGTGTTCGATCAAGTCATTTCACAAACGAATATGCGTATCTTTGTTGTTTACTGCACGTCGGCGTTGCTCAACTCTCATTCTCGAAAGTTCAGCAGTATGTTGTCTCGAAATATTTACCGGTGCATGGTTGTGGCGTTGATCATATTCATGTGGCCAATCACCCGGTAGACGCTCATCCTCCACTATCATATTATGTAAAATGATAACAGTTTTCATGATATATGCAAGTACGTCTGGATTCCACATTCTTGCAGGTTGCTTGACGATGTCAAATTGATTTTGCAGTACACCAAAGCCTCGCTTTACATCTTTTCGGCAACCCTCTTGAATTGCTGAAAATTTCTATTTTTCTGGGAATCTGGATGTTTAATAGAAATCACAATAGTAGCAATCTCTGGATATATTCCATCACCAAGATAATATCCCATATCATATTGATGTCCGTTTACAACAAAGTTCACTAGGGGTGCTTTCCCGTTGATAAGCTTTTTAACAATATAAGAACGGTTCATCACATTAATATCATTGTTTGAACCAGGCATACCAAAAAATGCATGCCAAAACCAAAGATCATATGACACCACTGCCTCCAACACAATACTTCCACTCCCTTTGTACGCAGTGTAAGCCCCTAATTCCGCCGATGGGCATTTATCCCATTTCTAATACATGCAATCTACACTACCCAGCATCGCTGGAAATCCCCTATCCTTGTTCTCATTAATCAACATTTCAACATCACGCTCAGTTGGTGTGTGCAAATATTCTTTCTCATACAAATGCACAATCGTCTTACAAAACATACGAGTTGTTTCCAAAACAGTGGTTTCTCCAATGCGTAAGTACTCATCTATTGCATCGGCCGCACATCCATAAGCTAACATCCGTATTTCTGTTGTAACTTTCTGATGAGGGGTTAATCCAGGAATGCCAACAACATCTTTTTTTTGAACAAAATAATTATTTACTGATACGACATCTCCCAAAATACGGTTGAAAAATTCTCGACGCATTCTAAATCTTCTACAAAATACATTAGGTGGAAACATATGGTTTCTACAAAAGTAATCTTTCCAGAGAAGTATTGCACCGCCTTACGTTCTCTTGGTATTTGGATACGAGTATGTGGCAAGTCCATACTTGAAACGATCAATCCCAAAGTGACTGCTTGGTTATTTTGGCTCAATGCATCTAAATCTTCTTACAAACTATTATTATCATCATCATCAGATGAAGAAGAATAAGAAAAAGAAGAAGGAGGGGGAATAGAAGAACAAGAAGCATAATAGTGATTGTTATTCTCATAGTATGCCATTGGTTAGTGATGTTTGCAGTTTTGGTTTGTATATTGGAGAATCGAGTGTTCAATTTATAGGCATATTAAGTTAAATCTTTGAGTGTTGATATGACTACACACTGTTGGTATTTTAAAAATTAACTGAGTTGAGGCAAGTGGGGTGAATAGACGCATCAAACATAAGAAGTATCGGTTGAGATGACAAGACAAAGCAGAAAAAAAGACAAAGGAAAAATTAAATATATTTTCGAAATGACAATACAAAGCAGATATAAAGGACAAAGAAAAGATTAAAAATATCTCTGGAGATAACAAAACAAAGCAGGTAAAAGACAAAGCAAAGATAAGAAAAGTCTTTTGAAATGACAATTTCAATCAGATAAAAGATAAATCAAAGATAATAAATGTTTGTTCGAATGACAATACAATGAAAATGAAAGGGTACCCATCTGTATCTTGATTCCCAGGCGCCGAGTGCGGTGGCATAAAAGGAGGCAAAGATGGTCTCGATGTGTAATTCACTGATTACGTTATTGATGATGATCCCTGACCCATGGTATTCCATATTTGTGGTGGCATAGTTTGAGAAAAAGTGCCAAACCCAAGGGGCGGTTGTTGCATACGAAAATAGGCCAGCTGTAACTCCAAATTGTTGATGTGATTTTGTTGACCCCGTATTTCGTCATCTTTTGCCATGATAAACTTCATCCTCTCCTTCGTTTTATTTAACGCAAACTTACGAAACTCTTGCGTAAAATCATCATATTGTTGAACCAGACCATAAGCTTCGACCTGTTATGAAAATAAATAAATCACATTCTCACACTTTTCATATACTAAAAAAGAGGTATGTTATATACTTACGTATGACGACTGTTGTTGAGGCGGAATGGGTACATGTTCATCGGGTTCTTGGATGTTGTGTTTAATACGGTCACCAACATACCCGTATGTTTCAACCTCCCAATCGACTTTGGTGACATATTTCTGCAAGTTAGTTACATGTCGCCAATACTCCATATACAAATCATACATAACAACACTCACTAATTGAGTTGCAGGGACCAAATCGTTTTCCCTTATCTCATTAACTTCGTCATTGTTGAGGTTGCTAATACGAGTAGGTGGGTTGCTGGGAACGCCAAATGTACAATGGTTTTTCCTCCAACACCGTTCTCCGAGGTACATGTTATGTTGTGCAAAGAAAATAACTATCAACTAATAAACCAATCAACTAACTAAAAAATCCAAGAAAATAAAAAAAAATCATTTCAAAATAAATTATAAACTCACAGTGGCTATCCAAGAAAATATAACCCTTTTCTATGAGAGATCCGATGCTTTCCGTCCAATATCAGTGTAAAGGACCAAGATGGCGGAATCCCACGGTTTCCAGGTCACATCATCTACAATCAACTGATTAAGATAAGTCCTAGCCCGAACAATACAAATACTCTTCCTTCTTGTACCCTTACACTAAGAACTTCTAGGCCACACTGCTTCACTATCACTCGTTGGGTTCTTCAGTCGACATATGCCCAGATATTCGTACCCCCAAAACTAGAATGTGAATACAACCAACCAAATAAATAAATTACCAACAAATAAACATTTAAAGGAAATATAAATAGAACTAAGAAATTTACCTCCAATATTTGGAAGGGTCCGGCTAGTGACTTTTGTCCCCTGCCAGATGCGACGAGTCCGGAATACAATTTCACAAAAGCACCACTACCCCAGTCATAATTGTCAACTGCATTTAGATCCTGAAAAGCAACTAACCATCCAGCATCAATATAGTTTTTAGCATTGAAAAAGAAAAATTGTCCCAAAACATACATACAGGCTCTCGCCACTCTCTCAACAAGTATGTTATCATCGTTAGCCGCAACCAACGTTCCTGGATCAAAATATGTGCTCAAAAATGCAACTGTAATGCATTTGAAACCCACTGCGCGAGAATATGTTCTCTTTTACAAACTTCACTACCTTTAATTTCTGGAAAAATATGCGCCCAAACATATTCAAATTGGTACTTCGCCGGGTCATACGAAATACCACTACCAACACCAATACTTAATCCTGTCAACATGACCCAATCAAGCAGTGTGAACCCCATCTCACCAAAGGAGAAGTGAAAAGTGTTCATTGTCTCCCCAAAACGCTCAACAATGTAGTCATTCAATGTATGTGACGAATCTACTACATCGATGGTCAATAAACGGTCCCATCCTGCCTTTTCAATAATGTATTTAACCCTAGGGATGTGTTTTGTAATACCTGCATAGGTCTGAATGACCGGTTTGAGGGAACCACGATGTAAATACTTGAATTTTGAATCAGTTGAATATGTAATATTTGTCGAAGTGTGACTCTGAGCATCTTCCACGATACAACTTTTTAAAATCAAGAGTAATCCTTACAATACACAAATATAAAACTCTACATGAATCCATAAATCCACAAAAATACAAATTTCATCATTAAAAAAATAATCCTCTAATTAGATAGTCAAATGTACAAACATTCATAAATTATCCAAAATACAAAATTCATGATTCACAAAATAGTCCACTACTAATCAAATCATCAACTTTACAGAAATTCATAATTCTCTAATTTTATAATTCCATAAACATTCATTATAAAAGGAGCATAAGCATTCATAATTCCTAAATTTCTTAAAAAATCTTTTCAAATCAATTAATCAAGAACTTAAAATTAACCACAACCCAACTTAAATTAACCAACAACTTAATCAATTCCAAATTCAAATCAATTAATTCTCATCAATTTCTTATACCCAATTTACAACTTCCAAAACCCTAGAATTATACCCAATTGCAAAATTACAATTTGTAAAACCTAATATATCTATTTCATAATCATAACTTTAATCTTTAAACATATATATACAAATTTAATTAACAAAACATTACAATAAATCATAATCTAAACCTAAGAAATCCATTAAAATTCATATAAAAGTTTGAGTTTATTACCTTGCCTTGGAATAAACCTAACTTAGATTACTTTGTATCAAATCTTCCACAGTTTTACTAGATTTTGCAAATTTGAAAAGAGGTTAAGCTTGAAGTAGAGGGGGAATTCGGTTTAGCTTGAAGTGGTGTGGTTGGCGCTTGAGGGGAATGCGTCTGTTGGAAGTGTCCAGGAGAGTCTGGAAAATATGGAGAGGAGAAGAGAGGAGAACGAACATAAAAGGCTCCGCCCCATCAGGCGTTCACCCATACAAACGCCTGGTGAGACGCGCGTATGGATAGAGAAGCGCCTGATGAGTCAAGCGTAACCTTAAGCGAGCGCCCGTCTTCTTTGAAACACGTACCAGCTGCACGAGTAGAAAAGAGACCTGGCGTGTTGATAGGATAACACCCTATCAGGCGTTCGGCTAAATAAACGCATGTCGCTAAGCGTGCGTCTATCATCAAACGTTCTTTTAGGTTGTGTCTCCCACCGAGCGTTCATCCAGCGTCCGCCCCAACCAAGCGTTTTCACAGGCGTACACCCGTAAAATACAATTTCAACAGGCGTATACTTGTATATGAGCCCAACTCCAAGCGTTATTTAGACTTATGCCTGATCAAAGTTTAATCCCTGCCCGTTGAGTTTCAGGCGGAGTAAAGATCAAAAAATTTAGTCTTTACTCTTTGGTTATGGTTGTCCCACTGTGGATGCTCTAAGGAAGCTAATAATTTTGGAAACAAACTCAGTATTACCATCAATCACAAGGAAAACATTACCAATAACAAAACTCAGAATATTTTTCGCCACCAAATTCAAAGAGGTTATACTCATCAACAAACCCAAAATCATAAAAAGTGCTCCAGTTTTTTTAACACCAAAAACTATCATCATGTCATACATCCTACTTTCAACTTGCTTCTAAATTAGGTCAGATTTTTTAACCCTGAAAACCAAACAAATCACACATCTTCTTACATTGTCTCTCCCCCTTCTAAGAATAATCCAAACATAAACCTTTTTACTAATCCTAACCCAAACCTAATACCAAAACCCCCACCTCTTATCAATTTCAGAAATCCTCCTAGTTTCTTATCTAGGTGGAATCTTTCTATTAATTTTGACCCCCTATTCTCTAACCTTCCTTTGATTTCAAAAAATATACCGTTCAAAACCCCTATCTACCCTCAAACTATTAAAAACTTCAACAACCATGTTTTCATTCAGTCTTATCAAGAAACAATATTAACTAGACAATCACATTTTCGTTCATTTACTAAGATTAAAAATATAAAATTCCCCTACATTCAAACCATTACTAAAAGTTTTTAAACCCCGGTAGTATCAAACATTCTAGGTATCAAGCCTTTTGTGTGTCCATTAAAACTAACTGGAAAAATTGCTTCCTTCTAAGGTTATTTATCCAAAAAAGTCCAAAAAAATTTGTTTCTGAGCTGAAAATTCACCAATTCATCATCAAGAAAGTTTCGTTTGAATTGTTTCACCTGAATTATCGAGTGAAGATGAGTCTATTGCCGCCTAAGACGCTTAGAATTCTGATATCGTCTGAGATGTTGTTGTGGTTGTGGTGGTCGAAAAAATTGTGTCCGTCCATTGATGGGCTGCAATCGATGCAACATAACTGGCCTAAAGAAGCAAGGAGCTTGTTCAGAAAGAGATGTTGCTTGAGGATCAGGTGTAGGTTGTTCAACAACTGGTACCCCAGGTACATTGAAAATATTGATTCTCTTCTGACGAATGCCGAGGCACCTCCTCTGACGAATGCGGCGGGGGAACCTCCTCTTCCGCCACAAGAACAGGCCTCAACTCCGGGTCCATTGTTGACATTAGCTCTCGCTTCCTTGGACACAAGAGCTTCAAGTCTTCCATGCTCTGGATCGAACTCATTCAATACAGGATAAACCATGCCATTAGCAGCACACCTAGCTTGTGTTCTCAAAGGAACTACATGTGCTCTCAAAATATGACTAATTCAGGTGGGGAGACGCACATATTCAAAACGTATTTGCACACCACCAACAACAATAGCCTTGTCAGCCACCACAAAAACCTCCTCTGCCACCATATAATCCCCAAGCTGAGGATGAGTGGCAAGTATGGTCCATCGATCTACATCCAAAGTTGGAGTATCTGTAGTTGTTGGTCTGCTTTCTCGAGAAAGATCAAGCCTCCCAAGTCCTTGAAGAACAACGAAATTATTAAGCAATCTTTCACTACCATAATCACCGATACCATTACCACTACCACTCCCACTTCCGGCTTCATTCACACTGTTAACAAAAGGATATCTCTGCTGGCCCACAACACCCCGAATCCTACCTGCATCATTGAGATTTCAGTCAAACTCAAAAGTCTTTTTTTCTTTAGATTGACTATAAAAGTTTTAATGATTATCTGGTAGGATTCTCCTAGTCCCCTGTCTAATCCTTCTCAGAGTCTCTTGGAGAGGACCAAATCCTGGAGGATACCCACCACAACTCTCTTCAAGCTTTACCAGGCGATTATATCTAAGAGCCTCCTAATGCCATTCAAAGTCTCTAGTATACTCAATATCCTCACACCCATTAGGATATGGAATACCATAAGGCAAAGATTCGAGACGCATATTCACAGGATGCTAGTTGAGATCCCATTCTTCAAGCAATCCAGGAGCCTCATAAAAACTTCCATCATCTTCATATAATACCCTCAGCATCTTGATCTTTCGAGAATTAATTTTTGGTTTGGAAAAATATCTTGGCGTTTGAAGTTGCAGAGGTTGTGGTTCAGGAAAGAAGAATAATTGATTTGGTTATGCCGAATTAGGTTTTTATCAAGAGATTTGAACAGGCATCTATCTAATTTCTGGTGCGATTCAAAATGCATTGAACCAAGCGGTTCCCAACATAATTGCTACTATCTCACTTTTTAATAATTGTTATTTGTACTGTCTAAACTCCCGTTGTTTCTTTTTATGCAAAATCGAGCCTAATGATGTTGTGTATCCTCTTTTTCGTGTAGGAAAAGAAGATATTGGATCTCATTGGTACATTTGGGTCGCTCTTTTTCACAAGTGGCAAAATATTCATTCGCCTCAGTCTTCTTAGTGGGAAGGATGACCACGGTCAAATGTGCACTTCTCTTCAGGTCCTCGGTGTGGTGGATTGCATTATTGGTCCTGGGGTGTACAAAGTATCTACTAACAACTCCCCATATCCTAATAACCATGTGATTTGCACAAAATACAACTGGTACAATTCCAAGATGCTATTAGCCAAAGCTAGCCCCAACAAGTTACTCGAATCTGGTCAAACTCACGGACTACTGTATTGAGATGGAATAAACGTGTGATTGGCACAAACTACAACTGGTATTTTTGCACCCTGATAATCTATTTTCTACATCACCTTTTTATTTTAATCTGCTGCAGGTACATCCACAAATTTTTGTCAATAACTAGCCTAAAGAAACCCCTTATTCTTAGTAGTTTGGCTACTATACACAGGGGTCGCAGCGATGCTTCAGACATGCACTCCAAACTCTGGAGATGTTTCATCCTCATTCGCCAAAGATTTAGTAGTAGATGTTGGGTGTTAGTCTATCTATGTCCTTATCAGAAAAACAAACCCGTGATGTACCTTCATTTGACTAGCCAACCAAACCAAAGTATTCAAATTAAAGCCAAACCATTCTTCCTCTATTTTTCTCTCACCCTAATAGGAGAAAAATTCAGCACCAATTTCTTTCTTTTGCTAATGGCTTCATCCTCAAACTCCAAACATGAAGAAACCATAGCTAACCTTGTCAACCATATGAACTCTACCTTCAATATTCCTGAAGATTTATTTCCAAATGTCTTCATTAATAATGATAATATCTTGCCTAAGTGTGAAGCTGATTGAAAATGGACCTTCATTGGAAGACTTTGCAGCAAAACTTCTCATGATACTCGCAATATATCAAGATTCATAAACAACAATTGGGACTTGAGAAGAGAGGATGAGGTTCAACTGTAGAACAAAAGAAGAAACTACTAATTTATCAAGCTTGGTTGTATTGAAGACTACATGGTATTTAGGAAAGGTGGTACTAGAGGTATTTTTGGTAAACTGATTATGCTCATTGAAGTTCCACCTTCTGGACCAGATTTCATTAATGAATCAAAATTTTACTCTGTGATGATTTGGGTTCTTGTCAAAAGGGTCCCAAGGCATATAATCCCGGATATGAGAAATTTCTTAAGACCTGCTGGAATCTTCCCAGAAGCTAAAAGACCCTACGGGAGGGATAGTGATGAAAAAAATGTGGAAGTTTTATTGAACATTGTTATTACCAGAGCTTTGAAGTATGGAGTCAATGTTTATGAGACACCCACCATGTAAGGTCCACCAATGATTTTTCTAATAAAATGGTCATTCCATCCTCTGGTATATCTCCACAAACATATCAATACCATAATCTGGCTATCATAGCCAAAGCTCAGAAAAGAGGCTACTCTGATAAAGACATTGCTGTTGAATTCGCTATCAAATTGAGAATTTCTCAACGTGGTTTTGTCCTGGCTAACAACAACAATGAGTTAGATGGTTCTGATGAACAAATTATTTTCAAAGCTGGCTTGCAAAATCCTATCCAAGGTAAATTTCAGTCCCATAATCCAGATGTTCTAGACTGCCAAAAGAAACACAAGAAAATTATCTCTGGAGAAAAAAGAAAAACTCCTACTTCTAAGAAAAAGTCCCTCAACATTAAAGGAGATGCCAGACAGAAAGGCAAAAATCAAAGCACCTCAACTGATATGCCCCATCAAGAGTATAGCTTTCCTCAGATACCTCATACCTTTTTATACCACCTCACTTGAAGCCCCTACCCTTTCGGAAATCCAATCTAGAATGATTGAAAATCATAAAATTGCTAAGAAAGAAGTTTGGGATAAAAGGAGACTTGATATGGATTTTGGAAAAGATGACACTCTTAAGCTAAAGTCTCATTCTGAGGTCAAGAGGAAGAATGACTATATGGAGATAATTGTTGTTAACTATAAGAAGGTCAAAGACTCGGCCCACTCTGCTAGCTTGCCTGGTACTTCCCCTCATCATATGGATATTGTTGCTGCTCCAGATCTAGCTATTGACAAAAATATGGACAACTTGAGCAATTTCCCATCTGAGGTAATTCCCTAACCCAGTTTTGTCTGAATCTTAAAATCAGATCTTTCAAGTTAAACTTTTTCCTCATAGTCTCTTTTCTTTACGTGCATGATAATTTACTTAACTATAATATTAGTTATTTACTAGGAAATAGTATAACCATCTTCATATACCATATTGTTTCTTACTTCTGGCAATTTTTTACTGCTTTAGCTTGGAATTGCCAAGAGTTAGGTAGGAAAATCACTAGTAATTACCTAAATGATATCTTGAATAAGCATAACCCTGATCTTTTCTCCCTGGATGAAACTAAACAAAAATTTCTCAATCTTAGATCCATCTTGAGAAACATAGGGGTTACTAACTTCTGGTCTGTAGACCCTAAGGGTAATATTGGCACAGCTAGTGGCATTAGTCTAGCTTGGAAATCTTCCCTTCATGTTACCATTCTGGAATACTCCCAAAACCTTATTAATGCCATTATTTATTCTGCCAATACTACTCATTATCTCTTTGCTGACTATTATGGTAGTCCCTATACTACTAAAGATAAATCGAAAACCTGAAAAAGATTAAAGGAAATTGCCACTGCTATCTCCCACCCCTGGTTGATCATGGTAGATTTTAATTTTGTTTTTCATGAGCGTGAGAAATTTAGTAGTCAACTCATTGACTTAGCTGAAGCTAATATTTTTAGTAACAAAATTGAAGAGCTTGATCTTATGGATTTGGGGTATACTGTTTGCCCTTTCACCTGGACTCATAGAAGGGAAGGCAATAATCTAACTGAACATAGGCTTGATAAAGGCTTGGCTTCTGAAAATTGGTTAGACTTATTTTCTAACTCTACTATATCTAATCCCCCTGCTAATGACTCTAACCATAACCCCATCCTTCTGAATTCTAACCCTAACTAGAATCCAGGAAGAATCTCGTTCAAATTTTTTGGTCCTTGGCTTGATCACCAGGACTGTAAAGATATTATAACTCAAAGTTGGTCTATGGATCTTGCTGGTTCTTCTGCGCTTATCATTGCTAGAAAATTTAAGGAGATTAAAGTCAAAGTCAGTGTGTGGAACAAAATGGTTTATGGTAACATCAAAACCAACCTGAAGGAAAGCAATAAACATTTTTATTGGATTACTAAGAAAAAAATTGATTCTTATAGAGGCTCTGCTTTGAGGGAAGCCAATTTTACTGTTAAACATTGGTACAACATTCAAGAGAAGTTCTGAAAAATAAAAACATAAATCAAACTATATAACTTGGTGACAGGAATACTCATTACTTCCATACTTCTTCAAAAAAAAGAATGAGAAGGAACAAAATTGAAGCTACTTAAGATGGAAATGGTAATTGGATAACTGATTGGAATTTGGTTTCAGAATGCTTCATCAAACACTTTGAGCAAATGGCTACTGCAGAAACTTTCATTCTTGATAACACCATCCTTGATCTTATTCCTAGCTCCATATCTACTTCTTAGAATGATCATCTCCTGGTTATCCCGGATGTCTCTGAAATCAAGAATGTTTTTATCAGCATGGAATGAGACAAAACGCCTGGTCCAAATGGATTTCCACCTAATTTTTTCCAATCTATTTGGGATATTATGGGAAAAAAATTGTCAACATGGTTCAACACTTCTCACCTATGGGTTTATGCTAAAAAAAATAAACTCAACCTTGATATCCCTTATACCCAAAATTGATGCTCCTTTATCTCCTTATCATTTTAGACATATATCCCTTTGCCACACCACTTACAAAATCATCTCTAAGATCCTAGCCTAGAGATTGAAACCTCTTCTTCCAAATCTCATATCCCTTTTTCAATATGCCTTTGTGTATGGAAGGCAAATCTCTGATAATATAAGTATTTCCCATGAACTTATCCACAATATGAATACCAAAGGGGGTAAAAAAGGTGGAAATGATACTATGGGGATTAAAATTGACATGGAAAAGGCTTTTGACATAGTGGATTGGAATTTTATTCTTGTCATTATGTCAAGGATGGGCTATTGTGATAGATGGTGCAACCTTATTAATCAATATATTTCAACCACTATTTTTTTTGTCTTGGTCAATGAAGTCCCTGGTAAGTTCTTCAAACCTTCTAGAGGCCTGAGATAAGGATATCCTCTCTCCCCTATCTCTTTCTTCTTTGCATGGAAGCCCTGTCTAGAAAACTCCTTCATGATGAAAGTGTTGGTCTAATTAATGGGTTAAAGATTTGCCCTGCTACTCCTTCTATTTTTCACCTTGTCTTTACTGATGATTGCATGGTCTTTTGTAAAGATAATCTGGAAGAGAGTAGGAATATGGTGGAAATCTTCAGGCAATTTATTTCTTCTTCTGGTGAAATGATCAATTTCTCCAAGTCTGGTATCTTCTTCTGCAAAAACACATGTCCTTCTTTAGCTGCTAATATAAGTGATGACATGGGTGTTCAGATGATCAATGATCAAGACAAGTACCTTGGCTCCCCTCTCTTTACAAAGAAAAACAAAATTCAAGCCTTCCAACCGTACATTGATAGTCGTAAATTCAGGTTAAAAGGTTGGAAAAAAATAACTCTTACTCCTGCTGGAAGAGCTACTATGATAGCTAATGTTACTTCTACTTCTTGTACTTACCAAATGAATCGTTTCAAACTTCCTAAACAAACTGTAAGGTTTTGAACAAAATCTAGAGATATTTTTTATGGAACAAAGATCCTGAAAAACCAAAAGGGTTGTACTATATTGCTTGAGACTCTGTATGCAAGCCAAAGAAGATGGGAGGCCTTTTTCAGAAATCTTGGGATCTTTAATGAGGCTATGATAACTAAAATCGGTTGGAGACTGATTCATGAACCAAATTCTCTTCTTTCCTTCATTATCAGGGAAAAACATATTGGAAACCATGAAATCAGCAAAATGGACACTACTCCAAAAAACCATGATTCTAGGATTTGGAAACGTATTCTTGAAGGGGTGGAAAATATTCAAAAGTATCATATCTGGAAAGTGGGAAATAGTCAGACTATCTTGATTTGGGATGATATATGGGTCACAGGTAAAGAAAATCTTCTGGAGAAACCCCAAAATTGCCCTCCTGACCTAACCCATGTTAGTCAGCTTATAAACTCTCAAGGCAATTGGGACTCCAATAGCATAGCCTTATGGTTCTCCCCTGAAGATCAAATTGCAATTCTTGATACTTGTTTAACTATTACTGATGAAGACTGTATTTCTTGGAGTTTAAGTGAAAAAAGTGAATTTACTGTCAAATTTCTATACAACAGGAAAATTAAAAAGAAGTATAAAAATGATAACATCAATTCTTCCTGGAAGGCTATCTGGAAAATGGATTCCTCTCCTTCAATTAATTTGTTTATTTGGAAATATGCTCAAGATATCTTGCCTACTAATGCTAGAACTGCCAGTATTTTGCATTATATCGATTTCATCTGTAGTAGGTGTAAAAGTGATCATGAGGATATCTTTCACTATCTGATGTTCTTCATCACTGCTGCTTTTGTTTGGGTTAAGATGTTTAGGAAAAATCACAAGGTTTTCCAGAATTTCACTAGCTTTCATGAATGACTCAATTATATTTTTCTTTTGATAATGCTTCCTCCTCCTGGACTTCTTTTTATACCAGTGCTGCCTGGTTTATTTGGAAGGATAAATGTGATCTGGTCTTCAAAGGAACCTCGCATTCTGTTTATTCTATTGCTCACAACATCAAGCAGCACATATGTTCTTTCGACAAACTGATACACAATCAAAATCATATCATAACCAATCTATATTACCAGGCTACTGATGAGGAAACAAGAAGCAGAGTGTTAAATCACCACAGACAAAAATTTGGGTTAAACACAAACATTGGTTATTTGGGAACTAAAAACTCTCTAATAACAAATGCTAGTACCCCCTTTCTTTATTGGACTAGTGTTGCTTTGTTTAATATGTCCTTCACAGGAAATTTTATTGGAGCAAGAACCTATGTTATCCACAGAGAGGACGACAATGGAGCAGGAAAATGAGATGATCTAGCTGTGAACTGGGCTAAGGAGATGCAAACAACAAATGTTGATTTCTCTTCTGAAGAAGATACAACTCTGGAGGCCATTAAAAACGTCTACAAAAGGGAAGTTCAAGGAATATTTTGCTTAAATTATCATCAAATGATTGGAGGAAACTTTGAGGAAATCTCTTTTATGCTGGGGAATCTAAACAAAATCCAGCGTAGTGAAAACATCCTTGCTTTTAATTTAGTCATCCTAGTTACTAAGAAAAATATTACGAAAAACATGTATTGGGATAACAATATTTTGATTAACTATCTTAAATCTTCTCTATTCGAACATCTTAATAATGTTAATAGGGAGATCACTAATGATACCAAGGCTTTGCAGGAGGCTATTCTAGCAAATGCAAAGAGATTATCTGTAACCCGAGCTTGCTGAGGCAGCTCTTTTTCTTATAAAAAAAGACATACGTTAGAACGGTCACGCCCACCGTCCATGTAATGTACCCATTAAAGTCACTAGTATTCTTCTTTATATAACGCCGTTAAATATAAAATAATAATGTTATTTTTCATTATAACCGTTTTTTATGCGCGTTATAGCTATTTTTCTATGATTAAATTGAAGATTTTTCTCTTTTAAATAATATTTTAACGTGCGTTTTTTAAAATTGTCTTCGTTTTTCTAAGAGGAAGTATTTTCATAATCATTTTCACAAACTTTATAACCATTAGATATGAAATTTAAATCATAATTCTTATTTTTTCTATTCAATTGATACGGGCATAATTTATACATATTTACTGCCTAATTTATATTTACTAGTATTTGAAATTGGACTTATTACTATTTTTATATGTTTATAGGTTGATCCCATAGCTCCCGATGTTACAAATAAACTTGGCTAAATAGATGTCCACAACAAAAATGGATTTATTGGTCCAATGACAATGATTTGGTGCAAGCAGGTGAATGGGTTAACTCATCTCTATTATAGAGTGGCATGAAAGGCTAAAGGGACTAGAGAGTGAAAAGGCTATTGGAGTGTGGTTGTGAACGTGAGTTATAAAGAATAAGAAAGTGAGAGTGAGACAGAAATTGTTCAAGAGAATAAGTAAAACAGGTGGAGAAGTGGGTGACGTAAAAAAGAGAGTATTTGGTCAAACGTTTTGGGAGAAGGTGTTGGCTAATGTTTAGAGTTGGTGGAGATTTCTTTTGGGAGTTGGCTGGTCGGTCTTGGTTAGAGTGACGTGGCGAGAATTGAGAGTTGGTGCAGTGGACATCTGTGAATGTGAGTATAAATAGAAAAGTAAAAGCAAAGTTTTGGGGAGATAGACGGATACAAACTGATTGGAGAGGAGAGAGACCGAGGCTGGGTTGGCGGCTGTGAAAGACAGGGGTGACGGCTGTGAGTGGAGACGGGAGGAAGAGAAGTAGTGGTTCTGATTTTGGCGGATGGGAACTGGGGTAGTTGAAGCTGTGAGGCGCAGTAGAGGCAAGGAGATAAACCATTGTTAAATCTCGGTTTAATCCTTTTCTCTATTTTTAAATTTATTTATAGCTTTTGAGAAATCCAATGTCATGTCTTGTTAAATTTTATAACTAGGGTTAAATGTTTAAACCATTTTAAGTACTAGATCAATTGAATTAAATTATTTGATAATATACTATTATGATATGAATATAATTAATTCTTGATTCTTATTTATTGATTAATTGAAAAATTAGTTGTTGCTTCACCGGTTCTGTACAATACAGTAACCTATGAGTACTAGATCAATTGGATCACAAATATATTTATATTATTATTTGATATTCAATGTTTGGGTTAAATCCTTTGATGGGGTACTTACAATTGTAATTACTATTTGTGAGCCAATATTTAGTTTCGTATAATTTTCTCGCTAATACAATTTGATGGTACATGCTTGGGTTTAGTCTTTTGATGTGTCATGCTTAGGGTGTCCCAGTGATATTTGTGGCTCTAATACGTATAATAGACGATGTCAATAGAACGGACAATAGACAAATATTCAGGAATTATGTTTCTCTTCAGTAATTAAATAAAAATAATGGTGGATGCTACAAACCCTGGTTACCGACTCTCCCATTTAATTTACTTTATTAGTTTAGTTTATTTTTCTTGTTTTAATTTTATTCCGAAAATTCTAAAACTATCATTTTTGGTTAGCTCATTAGAGATATTGGTTGCAGTATGTTCCCGCTCCCTGTGGGTTCGACCCGTATTTTCCGCTTCTACATTATAGGCACCGTGCGATTACAGTTATTATTAAATAGGTATTCCAAAATCCTATCGATTTTTGCGCCGCTGCCGGGGAGCGGTTGTGAAATATTGTAATTAGTATTTTTGATTTTCTAATCATAGTTTAAGTTTTTATTCTCTTTATTTTTTTTATTTTGAATAACATTTTTTTAGGACTTTTAGTTCTTTTTGACTAATTTTGTGTCTTAGATTTTTTTTTCAAGTGTTTTTGTTGTCGCTCCTGGTCGTCAAACTCAACAACATTCATCTGCTGCAAAGTATTCACGAGTTTCTGGCTTGTGAGTTATATATTGAACAATTTGGACAAGTTGGACGCTAATTACCCTAAATTGTGAATGTTGATACAGGGTACTAGTACTGATTTACGAAGTGGGAAAATACTTACTTAAGTTCTTTAAACTCTTCTGTTCCAATTATAAGGGTAGGAGCAATTTTTTTATTTTCTTTTGTGGTGTGATTTATGGAGTGAATGAATTGGTGATTGCTTGTTCGTTTACTTCCTGAATTTGCACCAATTTTATTTGGTATAAATTTTTGTTTTTATTTTCTTTGTATATACGGAGTCTGGTGACATGACATCCTTTCTGGTATTGTGGAACTCATCCAAAAATTTCCACGAAGAAGAGTCAAAAAAAGAGTTATTTACTGAAACAATTGGAGAATATGCTTGTAGAAATTCACATTATCATGAACCGGCAAATGAGCAATATTGTAATGAGTATAATGTGTGTTCTCCGTTTTTGGAGGATTTAATTAAACAGTTGATACCTAATACTTCTGATAGTGTAAGTCTTTCTTTAGAAGATTCACTCAACCAGTTGAATAACAATTCACGTAGGAGAGACTTAGTGTGGGAACAAATTCATGAGACATTTAGAGAAATCAAAGAAGAACGGTAAGTTGTTAGTATTGCTCCAAGTGAACTTAATATAGAGGACAAGATAGAGGATTCCAGATCCATATTATGTGTCACTTCTCCTGGATTTGTCAGCCCAACTTTCTGTAGGGTTCCTAGTTTAGGATTAGATGTGTGTGCTTCAAAAAATTTATCGGACTACTTTGCTTCTTTTGACATCTATGTATATGTGCATGTTTCTCCTTCAGTTTCAGTTCTCATCCTTAGCGAACCATTTGACTCGGTTATTTTTGTTCAAAATGATATATCTTTTGTAAAAACCAGGTTTAAGGGTAGCTATTTTCTTTTGATAGTCTCATCATCTTTACGTTGCTACTGTGAGAGTGTGAGGCTGTCATTGGTTATATATATTATGTTCTGGTTTGATCCCCAGATTTTTAGGTTGTTAATATATCGAGAGTAATTGTTTTTACATTCCACTAGGTAGATTTTCTTTTTTTTTCTTTTTACATTTTTTTTTTACTTTTTTTTTTTTTTTTTTTTTCAGTGTTATTTGTTATTACTATCATTTGATGTGTGTTACAGAGAGTACTTTTTTTCTTGCGTCAATAAGGTAAAATCTTCCAATCCATTCTCTTTGATTTATAATTGTCTCTCTTATTTATATTTATATTGCATACCATTCTAGGTTGCACAATTTGAAAAATTGATGACAATGTTATATTTAGGTTTGGGGGTAGAGTTTCTGAAAATTGATGCAATAAGAAACTCCAAATTTTAGAAACTTGTGAACAATTCAGGATGACACTAACCATTCTAGGTAGATGGAAACAAACCTCTTGGTTGTAGGAGTTGAGAGACCCAACTAAATGGTCTATTCATAAAAGGACATAGCTCAGGTGTTAGAAATAACATGATAGTCGTCACCATATCTCGGAGTCGTCAACATATCACGTTCTATTTTCTTTTTGCAACTTTTTGTGTTTCTCTAAGTGATTTGGTGTGTCACTAGTATCGCCTTGTTGTCGCTAGGATAAAGTAGAATGATTGAGATAAAACTCCATAATTTTAATTTGAACTTGACCAATGAAAAAAAGTGACACTCGGACAACAATATGTGTGTGTTCTTCATGTTTCCGTCGCCTAAGCAAGCGTAGAACGCAGGATCCATGAGAACTATCATGTAATCTGCTGACAAGGGGCATGCGCTTAGATTCAAAAGATCTAATCATGTTGGCGATTTTTTTTAAAAAAAATATAGAAATAATACTAAAAAAAAATAAAAAGAAATAATTGTATATATTCAATAAATCGACCGCTAGGACCCTTGTATATACCAGTTGAGTTGATACTATAATTAGGATTCAGACCAGTGGCTGCGTATCTCAATCTATTAGGGTTCATCTTGGCGCTGACGATCATACATATATTTTGGGAAACACCGTTCACCTTAGTCAACATGCGCACACTTCTATCTCCATATCCATCATCTTTATTTATTCATATGATTGTGGTTTGTTAGATTCCGAGTATCGTGGTCCATTGTACGACTTTTTGGTCAATTGTACGACTTTTTGAGTAGAACTTTGTTTTCTTATATACAAATTTTAGTATGCTTGAGTGCAAAATCGTGTACAACAATTGGATTCAGAACATGGTAATTCTTTCCATAGCCAATGAATAAGTATACCAACTAAATAGCATGTTTAGTGTATATCCTCAATCGTTCACAGGTAGCTAGAAGTTGGAATTAAGGTTTTGTGGGTATACCTCTTGTAAACCTCCACGAGACAAAACTCGTCCTCTAAGGCCACTTACGGGTTTAAAGGCTTGTTGCACATTCTAAGTGCAACCGCGATGCCTACAAAAGTGAGTTAGGATTTCATTATTTTTCTTAAATTTAGTTTAGGTTAGTTTTACTCGAGGACTAGCAAAATATAGATTTGGGGGTATTTGATACGGGCATAATTTGTACATATTTACTACCTAATTTATATTTTCTAGTGCTTAAAATTGGACTTATTTTATTATTTTTATGTTTTTATAGGTTGATCGCATACTCTCGATGTTACAATTAAACTTGGCTAAATAGATGTCCACAACAAAAATGGAGATTTATCGGTCCAGTGACAATGATTTGGTGCGAGCAGGTTAATGGGTTAACTCATCTGTTTGTAGAGTGGCGTGAAGGGCTAAAGGGATTAGAGAGTGAAAAGGCTATTGGAGTGTTGCTGTGGACGTGAGTTATAAAGAATAAGAAAGTGAGAGTGAGACAGAAAGTGGTCAAGAATAGAAAGCTGATATAGGGGCTCCCATATCAATAGAGGGGTTCCCAGTTGAGCCGAGGTGACCCAATTTTACGATAAGGGATGTCCTAGGGGTAAAATTATATGTCCATTTTACCCTTTACCTAATAAAAAAAGACAAATTTGTCCTTTAATTAAAAATTTTCCATCTCCTCCATATCTTCTCCTTCTCCATTTTAATCAAATTTCTCAATCGAATCAAAATTTTATCGCCGATTAAACTCCCAATTTCGTGATGAAGAATACTAATAAATGTGTAGAAAGTAGTAGTGATGACAATCCGAATAAAACTAAATTACACTAACTAATTTGATGAAATCACGATTTGAAAGATTGATTTTTTGTTGTTCAGAGAAACTTACGGTTGGGTTTCATGTCGAACCCAACCGTAACACCAAGAACACCGAAGAACACCATTTTTGCCCAGATTTACGGTTGGGTTTTCAACCAAACCCAACCGTAACTAATTTGTTCTTCATATTACGGTTGGGTTATTAAACAAACCCAACCGTAACTTCAAATGTAGGAGATGAAGATTCAATTAAAATTTACGGTTAGG